>JASDQU010014307.1:15538-31744 GCA_032191745.1 Picea mariana
TTTCTAGGTTCATCTCCTTTCTTTTTGTAAAAATTGTTTTGACTTTCTATCTTTAGCATATCTGATCCATTCTTCTAAGATCTGAACTTTTATTGTAAAGCTATAAATCTGAAGATATGACATGAACTAAAGGGTCAATCTTGGATACATTTTTCTATTGTACTAGACTCTTATCTTGATAATAGAATCACAGTCTTCTTTTGCTTTCAATGACAGATTTGTTCATGTACTTCACTTTTCTATACTTTACTTCAGTTTAGCTCAACTTCTAAGAACTGTTATCTTCTTATTAAGCTCATGAACTTGAATTAAAGGACTTCTTGCTATCTTGTATGACCCTGCACATTGTTGTATTTGGTTATCTAGACTAGTATTCTTCATACCCTGTTCCAATTACTTTGTCTGATTATTGATTTCTAAAAGCACTGTCTTATTCGAATGCATGATAAAATCTCCTTTTCATTAGCCATTAATCTATCCCATTGATCCAAACATATCTAATTATCATATTCTTAAGTTACCAAGCATCTTTGGCTTACAACCCCAAAGAGTTTCTTGGAGTGATAACATAGTCTATATGAATGCTAGGAACATATAAAGGGGTAGTCTGAAATAATGTCGAATTAGGATGGTGGTTATCAGATGCCATCTGGTCGATGGTGAAAATGCTTCCATTGTGAGGGAAATGCATCACCCGGAAGAGCGTAGACACCACAACATTCATAGCATATACATAATCACGCCCGAGAAGCATATTGAAATCTAATGGGCCTTGCACCACTATAACATCGACACGGACAATATTCCCACCTAATGAGATAGGCAACTGAGGAAGAACCCCCAAATATTCACTAGGACGTCTGTCAAAAGCCAACAGTTCATGCGAAGAAGACACAAGCTCGGGAGATCCCAAGACTTTCCAAACCGAGGAGGATAAAATACTTGCAGAGGCTCCTTCATCCACAATACATCAATAAATGTTTGTTGAATTAACTTCAACCCTTATTTGAAAAGGTGTGGTAGAAGGAAGACGAGGCTCAACAAGGTCATTCCAATCAAAGGAAATCATCCTAGGGCTTGGAGGGGGTGTGCTCGGAATGAGAAGAATGCCCCCTTGTTCTAAAAGTACTGAACCAGAAATGCTAAAAACATAGTCGGTAGACATGTCACTCCCCAAAAGAAGAGTGGGATCATTTGATGGCTGCATCGGCATGACCACTTTCGCAACCAATGGCTGAATAGGTTGCGGGACTACATGGTCTAAAGGCACCTCACCCTGCAAAAGAGGAGTGGGATCAGCTGATGACTACATCGGCATGACCACTTTTGCAACCAATGAATGAATAGGTTGCGAGACTACATGGTCTAAAGGCACCTCACCCCGAAAACGAGGAGTGGGATTAGTCAATGACTACATCGGCATGACCAATTTCACAACCAATGGATGAATAGGCTATGAGACTACATGGTCTAAAGGCACCTCACCCCCCAAAAGAGGAGTGGGATTAGTCGACAAGTGCATTGGCATGACCACTTTCTCAGCCAATGGTTGAATAGGCTGTGAGGAAACCTCAAAAGACTCAGAATCAGAAGAGCTTGCAGATAGGGACCACAATCTTTGTACCTCTAGAATGCTAGGGCACAAATGAGTAAGGTGATCTCCCTTGCAAAGCTTACAAGGGAACTTAGTCTTACATCCTATCCATCTAGGTTTCTCAACAGAATTAATGCCCCCAACATGACTAGCAGTGGTTGGTTGCACATCTCCAACATGACTTGCAGAGGTTAGTGATGGGTCGATAACATGACTTGCAGAGGCTACATACCTATTACCAGTATGACTAGCAGTGAATGGAATTTTTCCCCTAGCATGACTTGCAGAGGGTGGGTGTGTGTCCCCAACTTAACTTGTAGAGGTTGGGTGCTGGTATTCAACATGACTTACAGAGCTTGTCAACCTATCTCCAACATGACTCACAGAGGTTGGTGATTTCTTCTTCCTATGCTTCCTCTTTCTATTTCGTTTAGACTTTCGATTACTAGTAATTGTACTTTCACCAGAGGCGGGAGAAGGAGGAGGAGAAGACTTTGCTAACAAAGAAACATCAATAGGGTGCCCATGACATAAAGTGCTTAATTGAGAAGCGTCAAGAGCATTTGGGACATTTGGAATGGTACCCAACCAAACCGGTAATCCCACATTCAACCCAGGAATGTACAAAGTGGCCATCAAAGGGGCACCAACGTTTCCGAAGAAAGGAAAAGCACAAGAATCCCCTTGTGAAGGGGTTCCTTGGTTGGTATCATCAGGAACTTTAGACATGAATATCTTATGCACAGGTTCTCCCTTTGGATCATTCAAGTCTGTAAAAGTCTCACACACTGACTCTAAAGAACCAATGGTATCAAAACAACGCCTATAAAGAGGCAGCTCCACGTTTCTAAGAGGAAGACCAAAAAGTCCTCACGATCGGTGGAGTGGAAATTCTACCACCCTAGGTCAGAGGCCTAAAGCAACGACTGACTAACTCACTATGGAAAACTAGGGAGCATAGAGAACACACTAAAAGTTCCTAAAGGAAAATCAAGCAAACAACTAACTAGTTGGAAGAACAGTTACAACAACCAACACTAGAGCAACTTACCGATGCAAGTGCAACTCGAACACGGAAGCACCCTTCAGGTATACTCTGAAAAGCGTGGCCTGGTGTCTGTCCTAGGTAATGCGGTATACCCCCGTAGTCACCTGTGTATGTCTCTAAAAAAGATGGGCAACTAGGTTGCCAGGGCGCGAACAGTCACCAGGCGGGTATAGTCGAAATTCGGGTAGACCATAATGAGTAGGGTATCGAGCCCGAAACCTGTCAAGGGTATCGAAGGTAAGTGGTCTGAAAGACAACTGAGGACCTCGAATGGATTTGAGACCCATGAAGCTCCATGGAAAATGCAATCAATGGAATCCCAAGACAAGCCCTCTATATGTTTTCTCCACTACGATTGGTCTAGCTTTGCAGGGGTTATCTTCTCTACCTTTCTGCACACGACCTCATGTTTATCCCCTGTTTTAGAGGGGGGTCCCAGATAAATTTCAAGATACTGGACTTTGACACTCCCTATCACAGAATCTTATGTATGTTTTGTAGCCTTGAAGAGTTTCGTCTCCAACCTAAATCAAGGCTCTAGCCTAGACTAGTTGATGAACCCTATAAAACATAAAGTCTAGTTGATTTCAATTAGCGTTCTTTTTACTGGCTTGATTTACTCAAAAAGAGTATGGTAGTGCAACTGATGTTGTTAAGACTCTTGCGAAAAAAAGATGAAACTTATATGAACACTGACAAATAATTATTATAATTCTTATTTTTTTTTTTGAAATGCTTTTTAAAATTAGAAGAAAACACAACACTATGCTAATTTATTTTTCTTTTTCAAATAACAATGCAAAGAAAATGCCAGGAAAGAAAGAGATCTAACAAACTAATTTTTTATTTATTTTTATATATTTTATATATTTTCTTCCAATAAAAATAGAAATAACAAAATATTCTAAAAGAAACTGATGAATGCACGATTCATGGTCCCCCCCCGACCATGAGGGGGAATTTTTTTTCAAAATGCAACTCATTTTTCTTAAAATTTCAAGCTAAAAATAAGGTAAAAAAGCTAAGAAACAGAAGAAATATTTTAATGAAAAAGAAAACTATTGTTGTGATTAAACCCAAGTTACTGACCGCTATGATGGAGACCCAAAAACCTGAGAGGTATAACTCTTGACAAAGGAAAGGATGACTTCCTTACCCTAAACAAAATTTTTCTCTATAGGCATGCTGCTGACAGTTCAATAGCAAGCATGTGCACACGAGCTGTGTAAAGTCAGGGCGTGTGTACATGCGTGCTGACCTTATACAGGCCGTGTGTACCTCTTCAACTCTTCAAAAAATGAAATGACGAGCAATCAAGCACTAGCAAAGACTACTGGTATTGAGAACTAGAATCTCTTGAAGACTCAGAAACTTACTTTAACAGAAAAAGAAAACAATTGAAGGAAAATTTCATAGAACAAAACCAATCTAAGGTGAAACCTAAGCTACAGACTGCAAATAGCAAAGACTATAAAAAGTTCCAGAAAACCCCTGAGAAGGACTATTTCTAACAGGGGAGAGGATGACTGCCTCTCTAAAAGAAATTTTTTGGAATCATACATGCGACTAACACTTCCTCAGCTAGTGTGTACATGTGGGCTGTGAGAAGGTAGGGCGCGGGTACATGCATTCAGACCTTATACAGGCTGCGTGTATCTCTGTGGGTCTCATAAAAGAAAAAAAATGCAGTCAAGCAAAGAAACAGAGATAACTGGTATGGAAGACCAAAATCTTTGTTAGCTTAGACTTTTGCAAAAACTTTAAAAACAAGGAATGAAACCAGTTTTTAAAAATACCTAAAAAATATTC
Source organism: Picea mariana (assembly GCA_032191745.1). Taxonomy (NCBI): domain Eukaryota; kingdom Viridiplantae; phylum Streptophyta; class Pinopsida; order Pinales; family Pinaceae; genus Picea; species Picea mariana. The sequence goes on from JASDQU010014307.1 coordinate 19,990, forward strand.
CTAGAAACCCTAGAGATCCCCAGTATGGTTGCCAATTTTGTTGTGAGTGGGAAATCCATCTATAGACTAGCACTTAGGGTTTTATCATGCATGCAGAAAAGACCTAAATATTGCTACTTTCTACCGTCATCCCGAACCTAATCCCCATTATTATTAAGAAAATACGTAGTTAAGAAGATCAAGTGAGCATACCTTATTTCGGGCGTTTGATGCCAATCCTTCTTCATGCTTGATCGCTCTTTGACTTCATCTCTCCTCCCAAGGCTGAGCTGCATTCACACAAGATAAACAAAGAACTCCACATGCATTTGATATATATATTAATGGGTTAGAGATTCAATCAACATGTATGCAATAAACCATGAAAACCTCATATGGTGGGATGGGAAAAGTACTTCTTTATTATTAACTTCAACAAATCAACTTACAATGGTGAAGTCGACCACTGCTCCATGAACTTGGTTCTAGGCTCCTCTTCAACTGTCCTCCAACTTCTTTGCTCTATATTTCTCTTTTCACAAGGAAGGCTAAAGGTTGGGACAAAGGGAATATGCAATTGGGTATAGTTTCTTTACTATGATTCTCCTCTTCCAAATGGGACCCCTAACCCTTATTTTATAGGCTAGAAGAAGCTAGGTATTTGGTCGAACGCTCGGCCATGCATGGCCGAAAGTTTTAGTTAACTCACCCAAAGTTGTGTGTTCCGTCAACAACTTTCCTTTTTTCGTGCTTTTGTAGGTACATGCGGGCTATCTTGGGTCAGCTAGCGTGTACACACGTGCAGTAATGGAGCAGGGCACATGGGCCTTTATAAAAGGGGTTTTTAATAAGAGTTGTTCAGCAGTGTTTTGGCAAAGAAGGAATTTGAGATGGCATGATGCCAGGTAAGCATGTCTGGTGCAAATTAGGGTTATAACAGGATCATGACATGTGATTTTAACATGGTGTCAATGTCGTAATACTTAGAAAAGCATGACATTTATGCCATGAAACTTAGTGGAATATACCATTTCAATATCTGCACTTACAGAGTGAGATGTCACAATTGATACACTTATCAAAGTGAGATGTGACACTTCACAAGGTGAAATGAAACACTTGGCTAGGTGTGACAAAATGGTGTATAACAAGGACCTTCATGAGTTTATCAGGTGCCCATCCAATTGGATTTCCTCTATAGCAGGGGTGTCCTTTCTCTGCTACAAAATCCCTTGACATCCACCCCTTACCAGTTCCAGTTTCTTTCCAAATAGCACCAAGTCGTGACCTTATTTGCTCCAATTTGGATATGGGTATTCATTGTTTCAGGGTGACGATTCATGTTTTGGGCATGCTTCCCAATTCTTTCTTTCTTTCTCAAGTCTCAAGTTTTGGGCATGCTTCCCAGTTCTTCCTTAATTCCAACTGTGTTCTCTTCTACCTTTGCTCACTGTCTCCTTGATGGGTTCTTCCTTTGCACGTATTCGAATTTGATTTCTCTCCTCCCCCTTCCTCAGGATTCCTTTTCTATTTTTTATCAGATGTAAGCTCCCCATTCCAAGGGAAATATCTCTACTACATACTTTTGGTTGACATTGCAACTCCTCCTTTCACTTCTCCAAGTAGCAAACTTGAAGGAAGTTAGAACTGTTCCAACCACCTAGTCTGTAAGTTCTTAACAATTCCTTGTGGTCAAGGGAAACATGTACTTGTGATTAGGTTATGCATTCAAGTCATGTAGAGGTAGGTTGGGTTGTTGGGTAAGTTTCCTATTTTCCTAATTAAAATTTCCCATTTCCACCTCACCAGTCCCTCTTGTGGTATCATGGCCAGTACTAAAGGCTTCCCTCACCAGTCAGTTATTTGTGTTTTCATTATCATAAACATAGTTACAGTCCTCATTATTTATAACACATAAATTATTACACTTAATTACAAACTTGGGGGAAAACGGGGTGTTACAATTCCTTCCTCTGTGGCATGCTAAATATGCAACACATGGATGTACATATGCTTTGCACCATTAACTTGAAATTTCTTCAACCTTGTAGTTCGTGGACCCATTCCTATAACAATTTGTTCACACATGAGCCATTAATTCAAAATTAAATACACAATACACTAATTGTCCCTAATGTTAATCAAAATTCAATTAAATACTTTGAGGCTATATTGTGCATATGAGCATAAAAATGGGCTAATGGAAGGTTATGGGTAAATGAAAAGGGATTAAAAACATGGAAAAGAGGATGTCAAATGATATCAACTTTGTGATTCATCAAACACCTTAACCTCATAAGAAAGCTAGAAATTTGTTCATTTCTTGGATTTAAAACCTTAACCTATTCAAATCATACAAAATATATTTCATTGGCATACCCAAGGACCTCAATATTGAAAATGTTTTCGAATTATATTTTGCAACATGATTCAACTTCCACCGATGGCCAATGAAGCATTAATATCGAGTTTTTCCTCAAATCCAATTGGAATTTCCATTAATGTATATAATACTTAGGTTTTGATGCCCGATGGAAGGCATCTATATATGGAAACTGACATGCATAAACATAGTACATTATAAATAACCATAACAAATATTGAAATGATCTATTGACATGATTATACATCAACTAACCATTCCATTAACAGAATTCATATAAGCTACCTAAATTCAAGGAATTACCAATAGAGATAATCCATGCAAAATAAAGAAAAACACTAATCTTTTCTCAAAATTGTGTTTACCAAATCAATTGTAGAGGACTAATTTACCTCCCATCCAAAGGTATCTTCTCTAGCTACCACCCTCAATCTAGAATACAAGGTCACACGAGTGAACAAAATATGCTCGACTCTATTTCTCACTCATTCCAACCAAAAAATATCTATACTAAGCCAATTTTATCACTACATGGTACTCTAGGCATCTCACCAGCCTTCACTAAGATAAAATTTCTTCCTCTTAGCTAAGCACAACACCAAATCAAGCATTTCCCTTCTCTTCTACACAATCCCTCAACAATTCAATCTATCAAGTGTTTTAGTGTAGGAAAGAAGAGTCCAACTGTTATTTTCTCTTCAACAAACCCCGACATGGTAGTCTCTAGCTTAGATTTCAGTAAGAAATCTAATGTGATTAAATGGGTTCTATATGCTCCAACCTCTTTTATCACTCTAGAAACATATATTTATAACCAATATCATTCCATATCCCTCTTACTTTTACCACCAAACCATTTCTATTTTTACAAGCTTAAGCAAGCTCTCAAAGTCATGGTTTCTAGGTTCAAGTTTAATCTATCGATAAGGGTTGTAGACATAGGATATGGATATTCTTTTCCTTGAACACTAGGAGAAAAATACTCCAAGAGGAAAATAATGGATACTATAACTTAGTTTGAATGGGGCATATGTGCTCTCCCAAGAATGTGATAGATGTCCTTTTGACATGCATATGGTCAAAAGTAGGTAAGCTTCCTCATTAGGAAATGACAAAAATATAGAAATATTATAAACATCACATGGTAAAAATGGTAGGGGGTTATCCAAAGGACACACAACGTAATTATTTTAATGGTTTTATTTTCTAATGGATCCCTTTCCTCTTCCTCTCTTGTAGGTTCGTAGAACCTTTCTGGTGGTTTTTATATTATGTTGTGTTTCTTATTTTGTTTATAGTATTTAAACATTAAATAAGGTGCACCATAATAATACATTGACATGGTGATGCCTTAGGAACACAACATAACACCATAATCAATTCACAACTTGAAATCACGACCACTTGCTATTTGGGCCTTTTCCTTGAGCTTTGTGTTAGGAATATTTAAAATTCTTATTTGCATATTTACATTTCAAGGTTTCCATATTTCAACCCACTTGGATTAACTACATTCAAATAACCACGTTATAACATTGTTTATATAATCCAATCCAATACATACCAAAGTTCAAAGACAAAATATTACATTGAAGGTCTACTAAGCAATGGGAATTGCCTAGTGAATCATGGGTTGTTTATGTTGTGGTTGGGTATGTTGTTGATGGGTGATGAGTTGTTGGAGCATACTCATTATATCATGCATCCTTTTACCGTGAAATTCTTATTTTTTTTTAGTAACGAGGGTTTCTAGCAACAAATGTTGCTTCCCCTACATTAATTGGTCATTAAAGTCTTGGGAAAGGATGGAGTTCTAGAGTCTCTTGATTCATTGGAGTTTTTATGAGGATCTATGGGACTTTGGAAATACTATAACAGATAGGGTTTTTAAAAGTGAAAATAGGGATTCATGGGTTACTGGCAAAATTTAAACTAATTGAAAAATCAAGCACTAGAAATGGTAAAACATTACAGTTTACCACTTCCCATGGGAGATTTTTTTTCTTATGACCATAGTCCCTCGTACTAGATATCATGAAGACATATCAATAAGTAAGAAAATTTGAAAGGAGATTGGAATGTTGAATCTCTTGAGAGGCCTTAATATTAATGATATAATACAAAGTAATAAAAACACAATACCAACCATGCAAGAAGATAATCATACAAAAACATGGTAAGGAAGAAAGTATGCGAGTATGACAATATGATTGTTGGAATTGTATGAATGTTGTACACTCATTTGTATTATTTATATAGAGTACAAAATTGTGGAGAGAATGATCAAAATTATCCAAGTCTACATTAAAACACGATAAAGTGGGTGAGTGATCACTTTTAACTAAGTCATATAAAAGATATAAGGATGACATACAAAGTGGACCAAAATACAAAAAATAAAAGTACAAATATAATTCATGTTAACTAGATATTTCTATATACAAAATAGTTTGAAAAATAATAATCTCACCTTGAGGTGTAGTAGATAAAACAAGTCATTATATATAATGTTAAAGAAAATTGAGCAATGTAGCTAAGTTATGTGCACCTTGGTTTAGAAATTTGTTGGCCCTTGGCTATGGAAGGTTGCAAATATTAAGGAAAGAAGCATGAAGTACGAACTGTGTGGAAGACAAGTTGACTGAGATTGGGTCGAAGTGACCAAAAGAGCAGGAAAGACAGAGCGAAGTAAGAGAAAGCAAGCTGTTGGACGAGGAGAGCAAGGAAGACAGATCAATAGGGAATATGGATCGTGGGTGACTCATCAAGAGAAAAAAGCCACCAATAGATGCTTGGCGCACTTCAAAAGAAAGAAGGAAAGATAGGCTGGCGAAGCCCTGAAAACGTGGGTCAAGTTGACCTACGGTTTTAGACACCTAGGGTTTTGGTATTTAGGGTTTTGACACCTAGGTTTCAGCCTAAGGTTTTTGGTGAGATATTGTAATGTATAAATAAAGGTATAGAGGACTTGGGATGGGGTTGTTATTGTTGTTGTTGATTCGACAATTGCGCATGTTATGAGTGATTATTGTTGTTGTGAGAGAGAAGTGTTGTGAGAGAGAGAGAATTCTCGTATTGTAATATATTTAGCTAGGTGTGAATATCAACCCTACAACTGGGTGCGTAGGGAGGGGAGAGAGGAGAAGAGAAAGAAAGAGAGATATCTGCAAGCTAAGTGAATATAGAACTGTATGCTTTCATCTAATATATTATAAGCACAGTTCTGTGGATGTAGCCCTAGGGAGAGGGTGAACCACGTATATCTTGTTGTTGTGTGTGATTGATGTTGTGTTATTTTGTTCTCTGATATACTATTAAATGCATTATAGTGTTAGATCTGAGGTATAATGTGTAAATTAGGCTTAAGAAAGATAAAGAATAAATAGATTAGTGTGAGAGTGTTTCCCTAGTTCCACTTTTCATTTCCTCTGGTTGTAGACACCTGTGTCCTGCAACCCCCTATAGCTACTTCGGGTGAGACTACATCTGATTTCAGGCGTTACAGAAAGGGCCAGTAGTTAGGGCTTGTTGGTTCGCTGTTAGAGTTGAACCCTGGGTCTGCCCCTGTGCCAACAAATGGTTCTGTTGTTGAGACTAGGATCTTCTTGAGGGAATGTCAAGGTGGTTTCCATCGAAGATAGAGATTTAGAAGTGGATAGAAGAACAAGAGAAGGACTTCGCGGAAGCTTAGAATAAGAACCCTAATATTAGCACAGAGGATTGGTTGGGAAGGTATATCTTTACTGATATACACAATATTTTCTTTGGAGGAATTCATAAGGAGCTGTACGAGTGGCTATCAGATTAGCAGATACCTAGTTTGAGATCAGACTCAGATCGCCTGTGGTTTGGACATCAACGCTGATCAATAAGGTTAATAGAGTTGATAATGCCATGTCAAGTGAAGTATATCACTATTTTGATAGTACCATTGGAGGGTATACCACCGCGTTTGCTATTGATAGAGTAGAATCATATAGAAAAGCAAAGAGATATTTATTTAAGGGACCGAGAGGAAACTTTTTACACTTCTTGAAGTTGAAGATCAAGATGTTATTGCATGAGAATAACATATTGAAGACACAGTAGTGGGTCATATTGAAAAATATAATGCTCAAGAATTCAGACAGTGACAATGACACAGAGGTCAGACACACACGTAGTGGGAGAACTTTCAGAGAAGTTACTCTGGTGGACTTGTTTGATCATAATCATGAACCACCAGCATAGGAGGAAGGGTTCTACAATGGAGAACATGAAGAGCTACTGAATGAGGAACATTCATAGTCTTCTAGGGAAGAAGAAGGGAAGACTGAAGAACCTCGTTGAGAAGAGTCAGAAACTTCAGGGACTGCGCAGATTGTTGAAGTAAGTACTGTTACACCTCTTGTATTATTGATGTCTTCCTCTTTAATCCTTACCTGATGGTATCCTGACCCGAGATCTATCTTTGGAAATATCTTTTCATCCTTCAATTGATCAAAAAGATCATCAATCCTTGGCAGAGGATACTTGTTCTTAACAGTCACTTTATTCAACTCCCTAAAATCAATGCATAATATTAATGTTCCATATTTCTTCTTCACGAACAAGACTAGGGCACCCCAAGGTGACACACTTGGGAATATATACCGCTTCTTCATAAGCTCTTCAAGTTGCATTTGCAACTCCTTCATCTCTGGTGTACTCATTCTGTAAGGAGTCTTTGACACTGGAGTTGTTCCAGGCATTAAATTTATAGATAAATCAATATCTCTCTTTGGGGGTAGTCCTGGTACCTCCCTGAACACATCTTCAAACTCTTCCAAGACTACATAATCTTCCAAATTTGGCACCTTATCTCTAGGTGTCTCTTCCATATGTGCTGCAATTATTTGACACTCTTTCCTGTAACATTTCTTCAGCTGCAATGCTGAAATCTCTCTGATGGTTACTACCCTAGGAAATCCCTGCACTTTTCTTAGGATCCCTTCCTCATCCAAGCAAGTAAATGAATTGTTATGACAGTCCAATATAGCATGATGTTGGTCCCACCAATCCATCCTAATTAGATAGTCTTAGGAACATAAAGGCAATATGTTCAAATCTTCCCTGGTGTTCATTCCATTCATGTCCATAATACATGACTTAACCATCTCATTGACCTTTCTTTTGGCTCCGGTATCCAGCTGTGCCAACCAAGATTTTCCATGCTTGCTTCTTGGCAAATGAAAACTTTCCACCATCTTAGGATCTGTATAACTATGACTAGCTCCTAAATCAATTAAAATAACAATGGTTTGGTTGTTGATCATACCTTCCACTTCAATTGTATGTGACTGATAATCTTCTTGCTTGTTGTCCAGGGCTGCATAGATCCTTGGCACATTTCTGCGCATGTCCTCCACTATTTCAGCTTGTTGTACATCGTGAACAGTTCTCCCTTTTTCACCTCTGTGAGGACAATCTCTGTACATGTGATCTTCTTTACAACCCCAACATTGAATAGGTGGTTTCCTTGGCCTTTGACCCCCTTCTTCAATCGTTCAGGGATCTCTAGGAGTTTGTTGTCCCTGTGGATTATTTCTGAAGAATGTTGTCTTATCTCCCTTCTTCCTTTGATCCACCTTGAATTTCTTTTTGTCTTCCCAATCTTTTTGGAAATTTGGCCTTGCTTTCTACTGATCATATAGGCATTTAGCTCACCTTATGGTCTCCTCCAATGTATTGGGATCATCATACTGTATTTTGTCACTGATGAATGATGACAATCCACTCAAATACCTTTGAATTTTGACTGTCTCATCCTTGATGAAAGAGACATACTTAAACATTTCTAAAAACCTTTTTTCATATTCATCAATGGTCATACTCCTCATCTTGAGTTCGAAGAAATCTTTCATTTTCTTGTCATAGTATCTTTTAGTCAAGTATTTCTTCTCAAAATACTTCTTGAATTCCCTCCAAGTGATACTTTTCTCTTTAATGTGTTGCACCTGCACAAGATGATCCCACCACATAGATGTCTTTCCCTTGAGTTGATAGATAGCAATTCTACCTTATGCATGAGAAGAATAATTATGCAATTGAAAATACTTTCTCATGCCTAACAACCATGTTTTTGCATCTTCATCCTTTTTGTGCTCACCATCAAATGTAGGAGGTTTGATTTTGTTCATTTCTCCCCGTAGCTCATCCACCCCAGACCTATTATGATTTCTGATAGGGGATGGACTTGAGATGTTGTGTGATCTCTTATTTGAATTCCTTGGGGAGAGGTGCTGATTCTTGCTAACACTTCTTTCTTTTCTTTTCTCATCATGAGACCTGTGATTTCTTGACTTGCTTGAATCACTCTCCTTATCCAATTTATTTTCTATTTTGTTCAAGCTCTCCAATAAATTCATGTTGAAGTCATCCTGCTTCTCCTTGTCTTTCATAAGCCTTTCATGATCAGATTTAGGGCTTTGGACATCCCTCTACAAATTTTTAATGGTCTCTTTCATATTCATGTTTTCATCCCTTTCTTCTCCACCTCCATTGGAGTTTGTTCTTTCAATGCCCAAATGGACATCCATCCCTTTGATTTCGTCTTCCTGGATGTAAGTCCCCTGTGACTCTTCCATTACTTTGGAATATGTGATGATCTTGATCTGATATAGTTGTTTTTAACTCTACAAAATGTGCAGCCAACAAAACTTTGTTCAGGCTAACTGTTTCAACAATTTCATGAAAAAAATATGAACCATTTTGGTTCAATAATACATATCAGAACTATTTCTTCTGATTTCCTGGAAATTTGAATGCCCAGATCAATTTTATGGGTGGATATTTATATTCCAATATCCAATAAATTTCCAATTCCTACTCCCATGCTCAATTCTGAGTCTGGATTAGAAAGTTATGGTCATTTGAAATTTTCCCATTAATTTTTCTGCTCATTTTTCAACTTGGCGCAACTCTGTGCTGTAATTATGCATTTTTGCAGCTACTCCATTGAATTTTTCATATGATCTCAATTGGGTTTCTTCATCAACATATTATGGACATTCTATCCAAGTTTCACCTCATTCTGGGTTCTAGGCTACTAGTTACAATCTGCTGAAGTTCTAGGCCCACATGTATTTTTGGTCTAGAATGCTACAGGTACCTTATTTTCCATATTAAGCACCTTTAAGATGCCTAGAAATTTAATTCGGCTCTGGGATTGCCTTCTATGGTTAAATATATTTCCACTTACTACTCCTGTACCTCAATCTGATTCTGGAGTAGAAATTTATGGCTCTTTGAATCTAGTTGGGTCTTATAATTTACCCTCCACTGTTTAAGTTGTAACTTTCTCATAAAAGCTCTGTTTGACGAACAATTTACACCATTAGAAATATCTCTCCGAGTTATTTCATTTGAGATGAAAATACATAGTGTACCTTTGGTACACCTCTATCTCTTGGTTTTTGATATGCTAAAACCACTCTTAAGGCCCTCAAAAATGCACTGCAAAAAGATGACATTCAAATGATATAAAACGTCGCAGAAAATCACTGGTTTTCTGTTGTTATTCACCTTCCAAACGACTCCACACGCACAAATTTCAACCTATAAGCCCATATTTACCATGCGCAGTAACAACACAAGGGAAACCGTGCATTGCGCACTTTAAAACCACTTTGTATCACTTCTCTGTCGCGCCACTAACTTGCATGCACTACTTTTATGCCGCGTGCCAATATCCACCACGCACAGTTTTTGTACCGTGCAATGATATTCCGTGCACATTTCAATCAACACACTGCACCATGCTAGAGTTTAGTACGTCTCCAATGCGCACCAAAACTCTGCATGCACCATTACCAAAACTATCGCGCAACAACATATACTCACGTTGTGCATGCACCAACAAAATTCCTCTACGCTTTGCCAACACTGTGCACACCATGTGCTTCATTATTAGATGTGTGCACACCACGCAATGCTAAATTTATTGTGCGGTCCTGTACACCAAAAATTTTATGCGCAGCGCCGAAATTTAGCGCGCACACCTGCACACTAACATTTTTCCGCGCAGTGTCAAATTTTACCTATCACAAGATTTTCACTGCGCATCATGCATTTTTAGTGTGCCCACCTATGCACATCCTTTTTAATGCACATCAAATCCTCATGAATTCCGCTGCATAAATTGGGGCTTTTTCTTAACTTTTCCCCAATTTACCATAGACATTCTGGAACCACGAAATATGTTCAATTTCACCCCGACAACACCAATTCAACCTCTGCAACAAAAAATCGTTGTGGGTTGACATTTTTGGAACAAATTTTCCCAAAATCAATTCACGAATTGAGAATTTTATTTATTAATCTCACTCCAACTGTCATGGCTTCACTGTAACTTCAAATTCGACCAATTTCAGGTTCAAATTTGCTAGAACATATATTGAATCAATAATATCTACCACATGGCCGAATTTCTCAATTTCCCCATGAATTTACCAACTGAAATTGGGGATTTGCCCAATTTTCGTACCGTATTATAGCTGGACGCTCTACAACTTGAAATTTGGCCACTTCGAAATAAATCCTCTGTGAAATTTCACTTCAACTCGACTTTCTCGGCCCATCCAGGCTCAGTGTTGAAAACTAAAGCTCTGATACCATATTGTAATGTCCCCGACCACCCATGGTCGGGCCATGCTACACTAGAGAACTCTTTCTTGTTCTTTCTGCGGAACATACTGTAACACACCCAGCAACCAACTGAGCTATCCCACATAATTTTTTCTGACTGCATGCAATTAAAACATATGCACACAGAACACTTGTAGAAGCTTTACATTTAAAACGTAAACAGAAAAACACATTTCGTAAATACATGGATTCACACTGAAATAATAGTAAACATAGACATGCAACATATACAGGAAATACCCATAAACATACAAACAATTATAGTCACGCATAGGATAAACCCATAAAATTAAACATGTAAATAACAATGCAGTATGTAAATTTATCAAACAATTGACACTTATCTTTGTGAGAATATCACCAACTGCATGCAGACCTTCCACAAACCTCCCAGCCTTAGACCACATTGTTAATCACTCTCAACAGTGAGTCACCCCCGAGCTGGGACTAAACTCCACCCAGGTAAAGGGATTCCTAACCAGTCTAAAGGCTCATAGACAACAGGAAAGACTCTGTCACATGTGCCAATTCAAACTAACAACCTACAGTCCCTCATTCCCCACATGCCTGTCCCTCTCAGGAAGTGTGCCCCTTCTCTGCTCAACAGTCCTTCGGTTTCCCCACTTCCTTTCCAAGCTTCAGCAATAGGCTGGATAGGAAGTCTCAAAGCACTGTAGCTATAGTTTAGCACCTTCATGAAATCAATTCCCAACAATTCTCTCACTCAAA
>JASDQU010014307.1:45949-63778 GCA_032191745.1 Picea mariana
CAACCATGTACCAAGTATGTACCAATCATGTGTCAACTACTCATCAACCAACATCATCAACTATACACCTCATGTGTGTGTCAACTCATCAACTACTTGTCTCAACCATGTACTCAACATGTAACTCAACCAAAATCCCTCATCAATTTCATCATCCAAATATGATTTGTAGCTCTGTAATAGACTTGGTGTATATGATCACATTCCTACAAACCTTCCTTAACTTTAACAACAAGAGACTAGCATTTTCATCAAACTTTTCTTTAGTCTCACATGCCTAGTTTTGGATTAGTCAACAACCCTAACTTGAAGTAATAATATCTTTGTACCTGTATTGTATAAAGATATAAAACTGATATACAATGTTATTCAGTGTGTTTTATGCAATTCCTCCAAGTTTCACTACTTGGAACCTCTCAGAAAAGGAGTTATAGAAAAAATGGCATACCTTGTTGAATTCTGGCTTATTTTAGAGAGCGACCTTGTAGAGCGTGCCCCACAAGGAATATTTTCTGACTTGATATAAAACTATTACAAAATATAATACATACTGTACCCTAACCAACACATTTTGTCTCACTGAATTTGGATCTGTTATGAAGAAGTTACGACGTTTTTACCCGAAACACCTGTTTTTGACTAGTTTCAGGACTAGCCATAAACCCTATTTTCCACGGAGTATAACTCCCAAAATACAAAAACCCACAAGATGAATGTTTTACCACAGATACTTGGATATTTTTTCTCAATGGAATATAAATTTCACAGTCTGAAGCATTATAGAAAAAAAGTTATAGCCAAAATGGTGAGATGACCTGTAAATAACATACCATAGAAAGCACCATCAAAAGAATTTATCCTTCCTTGCATTTCGGCATTCTTTTCTTCACCTTCACTCAGAATTCTAGTTTAGATATCCTTGGTTACCTCAAACACCTATAGATATTCAATATTCTCAAGTGTGTGTTAAATGAGAGAGCCTTGCCTCTTATTTATACTCTCCAAGTAGCTTCCTTAAAAACATCTTCTAGGTCACTTGGCCGACTTTCCTTATTTTAGGGTTAACCCACTTCCCATTTCTCCATTAAAATTATTATTTAAATAATTTATTTTGTATTCAAATTGAATTATAATACACTCATCACTTCACTTTATTATTTATCCTTTAAAAATCTCTTAAACCACTTTGACTACTTTGACCTTTTGGGGCTTCTAGATGACATATGAGGGTCCTCCAACTTTGTAAGGCCATAACTCTCAAACCGTGAGGAGTTATGTGACGTTCCTCATACCAAAAAAAATGGAATGACATGTACTATCCATATTGAATAATATTATCTGAAAATATATGATAACTCATACTATTACCCATCAAACAAACTTGGGTCCATTACCTAAACCTGGGGTCTCCAACTTCTCATGGCTATAACTCTCTAACCGCAAGGAGTTATGTTACATTCCACATATCACCAGAAATGGCATGACAAGAAATATCCATATAGGATAGTTTCTCTGACAAATGCACTATCCTTCATATCAATTTTCCACAACTAAGCATGGGTTCTCTTACTCCGCAAAGGATCTTCCCGTGAGGGATTTCACCATAAGGGGACCACTTTAGAGTTCATCCGTATTTACTTCTTATTAACCATGAAAAAAAAATAATGAGTCATATTTACATCAAACAATATTGGGTCCATTACCCAAAACTTTGTGCTATGGGGCTTTCTTCAAGGGTTGACATCAATGACAACCAACCTTAATCAAGAAGGGTGAGGGGGGGTGAGAGTCATGGCATGAGAGAGGGGAAGGATTATTTGACAAATGGGGCGGAAACAACAATAAATGGACTCAAGAGATGAGTGAGCCTTGAATCGAGCTGACATAGTTGAGAAGTGGTGGTGTGGAAAGATCAAGAAAGAAACAAGACAGTCCAAGAAGTTGAGGAAAGAAGGCAGATCAGGATAAGTAGAGGAAAGACAGATGGAAGAACTACAAAATATGAGAAGATAGGAATGAATGTCCAGTCAAATATTGAACGAGAGATTAGCATGGAGATAAAGAATTCCCCAGGAGGTAGGACAAGAATGCGAAGGTGAAGACGTAAGAGAGGAATAAGACGACATGAATATTGGATAAGAAAGAGAAGATTCAGCCCCAATAACAGGAGAGAACGGGAATCCAACCGAAGAGATCGTCCTAGTGGAAGAAAATAAGACCCTCCAGATCAAAGAAAACTTCTCTGAAGCCAATGGCACCAGCCCTGATTCACTCACACCCCAAGTGTCTTATATACAAGTACTAAGTCTGATACTACCTTCTCATGCTAGTTCTGTTCCAGTACAATTAATTAGTGAGTCACAACTAGGAAGTATGAGTATAGGGAGGATATTGGGATCCCCTGGTAGATTTCAAGCAGGACCGTTAGGATTCATATTGATAGGAACAACAAGATCAACAATGGCCAACCATGTGGGAGGTTTGATTGCTCGATACCCAGAATTTTGGGGTAAGGGAGATGAAGACATTGAGCAGCACTGGTTCTTATGTGAAGCAATCTCGAGATCCAGAGGGACTCTGGATGCGAATAAGATGGTCAAGTTCTAGACTACCTTGAGAGGTCATGGTCTCAAGTGGTACATGAATATCATTGATTCGGGAGTGCCAGGGATGCAAGGTCAAGCATTCACACTTGGTCAGGTATGAACAAGGTTCATAGAAGAGTTAAAATTACCTCAGTCAGAACAACATGTTCTATTTGAGTTACACGAGATCCAACAACGAGAAGGTGAATCAGCCTGGTAATACAACCAGAAGTTCAAAGATGCTATAGGGAGGTTGGCACATCCAATCCACGAACAAAATTAAAGGGAGTGGTACATTCAAGGGTTGTTTCCCCTGACTCGGATTCCTCTAACGCAACAACGGATAGCCACGTTAACATACGCCTTGGAACAATCGATGAAGATTGAATCCATGGCGGGATAACCTGGGAAACTGAGAGTAACCAAACCACCAGTAGATGCGAATCTGGTGCAACTAAAAGGACAAATATTGAAACTCATAGAAAAGATTCAGGAGTTGACGATACCCTGACCAAGACGACCACAGGTTTAGTGCACTGGATGTTATACAGAAGGTCATTTGGCGAACTAATGTTTACGAATAAAGGGAATGGGACCTCCTCAGAATCTGATGGTAGCACCACTAGGACCCATGGGAGGAGTTGTGCAAGTGTCGACGAACTTACCATTCCATAACCCCACCCCGTATCATGCTTTTCCAGGAGGCCAAGCAGCACCAACAATCGAGTATTATGAAATTTGTCGAACCCATGGGCATGGGCCAAGACATTGCCCCATCATGTAGAAATATTTGACGGTACCAAACACAATACACTATGAGTTCTGGGCGTCTACCACACATACTACCAATCAATGTAGAGCGTTGGATGCACTTGCAGACAGGCTAGACTGAAAAACATTCAGGGTGAATGAAAACCCTCAGGAACAAGGAAGAGGTCGAGGAGGTGCAGCGGGAGGATACTTCAGAGGAGGAAGTACTGGGGGAAAAGGACCAAAAAAATGTTATAATTGTGATGAGCAAGGTTACTTGGCTAGAGATTGTCCTCATCCAAGGTAGCGATGGTTCTCTCACTACAGAAAGAATGAACACGCAACTGAAGATTTCCCAGAATTAATTGCAAAATGGGAAGATATAGTATGACAATGAGGAGCTAAGCTCATCAGTTTGGAAATCAAGAGGGTTAGCAAGGGACAATTTCCCAACCTTAATATCATTACTCGAGGAGGAGTGAAGACAGGAGCTGATGATGATACTCTACCTCATATCTAGAAAGCATCACCTAAGGAAGACATGTATGACCCTCTAAAACACAATTTGTTCTTTAAGGATTCCATAGAAGTATTTTAGAATATTCCTAGTCCTGAAATGAGAGAGAATACCCCCTAGCCGATTATTTACCCTAAGATGGCACAAGTCCCTGCTTCACCCCATGCACCTAGAAACGTTGTAGTCATACCAAGACAAACTAAGCAACCTCAAAATGTAGTTGGCCTTTGGTTTCAATTATTCTCTAACATTCTAGGGAATTATCAACTAATAGAAAAGTTGTGCAATGCGCTATACCTAGTTTTAGGGAACGAAGAACCCCTAGAAGCAAGGATAAGGGCCAATCTTCTTGCGAAAAGTACTCAGAGAGTGCAATGAAGAAAAGTATGAACTGGCATGGAATTTCGATTAATATCCGAGTTAGATGAATTTGACATTAAGGACATCATGTTGGACCTAGGGTCAGATATGAACATTCTGCATAAGAAGACCCGGGAAGCCTTAGGAAAATTGAGGCTGACATATTCCCCAATTCAGTTAAGAATGGAAAACCAATACTGTATCTTCCTTATAGGAATACTAGAGAATGTGGGAATAGATGTAGCAGGAGTAAAAATAGTGGTCGAATTTGAAGTCATTGAGATCATGGGAGATAAGGACCCCTACCCTGCACTAGTTGGCATTGATTGGGCTTATCATAATTATGTAGTAATCAACTTAAAGAAAAACACCATGACCTTTGGGGCTGAGGGAATCAAGGTAGTTAAAGCTTTGGATCCATATGTAGGACCCAGGTATACAAAACCAACATATAATAATATAGAGGGAGATGACTTGGACCAATTATACACTATAACAGATGGGACAAGAAACGATTATATAAACCCCACCGCCAATGGGTCAGTAAGTTGGAGAAGTATACAGTCAGCAGATGAAGGTTCAGAATTGGATTTTGATAGTTGGAAACAAGGGTCGTAGGAAATATTCTCAAGAATATGCACAACTGTTAGAGCGACCAGATGGGTTGGGACCAAAGTTAGAGAACACCTAGTATATTATGGCACCTCAGATATCGATAGTTTTTTTCACAAGATGGAGGACCATGTAAGAGAATATCAAAGAATCTTGGTACTAGATGTATCCTTTAAGAACAACCCCGCCAGATGGTGGGAGAATCATAAATCCATACTCAGAACTTGGGACAAGGTGAAGCAAGCTATCAAGTACAGGTTCCAGAATAAGGAGCAGCTGGAATCAAATATGCAGTCAGTTGGGCAACTATTTAGTAAAGAATTGAATCCTAGAATACATGTTGAACAGTGCACGACACAGTGGCAGGCTGTGGGGATACCCTCTCACTTATGGATTCAAGTATTTCCCCACTGTCTAGGTCCAATCCCAAAATATTGGTTTATACATGAGGAAACCAGAAGACAAACCAGCGATTGACAAAAACTGGAAGCTCATTTTTGCAAGGACTTCTCATTCACAAGTAAGTACCCTGAGCTTGAAGTAGCCCTGCAAAAGATTAAAAAATTTCTTTTTACAGATAATGGTAATCAGAAATCAAACTTAGTGGTATGTGCCAAACATATCCAAGAACTTCAGAAAAATCTCTACTTGCCCTCAACTGAGAAGCTTATAGAATGTTATCAGATTAGAAAAGAGCTAGAAAGATTAGACGACTTAGAAGAACTGAGAAACCTAACCATCAAAGAGACAGAGGGGAGCAGATAAATCCAAAACACGATACCTATCCAGACCAATAGTTCCTACAATCACCCATTAAAATTGGGAAAAATCAACATAGGGACCGCAAAGCAACCCAAGATAGATATGGTGGGATATTATTGGGATGAACAAACTAGTCAGGAAATACAGAGTTTACTGTGGGAATATGAGGATTTGCTCCCAAAGACTTTTTCCGAGTTAAAGGGAATCAAAGGAGTCATGGGATAAATGAGTATTGAGTTAAAACCAAGATCCAAGCCTGTCAAACATAGACCATACCGTCTTAACCCAAGAGTAAAAGAGAAGGTTAAGAAGGAGATAGATAATATGTTGGAAGCAGGTCTCATTTTTGTAGTAGAAGAAGCAGAGTGGGTCAGCCCGATAGTCATTCAAAGAAAGAAAGACACAAAGGATATTAGAGTCTATGTAGACTACAAAAGTCTCAACTCTGCCTGTGTACATGACCCCTTCCCAACACCCTTTACAGACGAGGTTCTAGAACAGGTTGCGGGAAAATAAGCATACTCATTCACAGACGGATTTTCAGGATACCATCAAGTCAGGATCGCTGAAGAGGACAAAAGAAAGACCACTTTCATAACAGAATGGGGATATTTTTCATACAACGTGATGCCATTTGGCTTAAAGAAAACCCCTGCAGTTTTCTCTAGGATTGTGATAGCAACTTTTAGAGAGTTCATTCACAAATTTATAGAAGTCTATATGGATGATTGGACAATATATATCCTTCTCAAGGAACATGTAGCACTGCTAAGGCTAATGTTTGACAGATGCAGAGAGTTGCAGATCTCATTGAATCTCAGAAAGTGTATCTTCTGTGTACCACATTGGAATTTGTTGGGCCATATAGTCTTTCGAGAAGGAGTATTGGTTGATCCAGCCAAAGTTGCGGTCATTGTGAATATGCCACCATCCACGAGTTCTAAGCAGTCGCGCTCCACACTGGGACACATAGGTTACTATTGCAGGTTCATCCAAAGATATGCCAACATTACTGCACCTCTGGAAAACCTACTGAAAAACGCTGAAATGTTCCAATGGACTCCCGAATGTGATAAAGCATTCCAGACACTTAAGGAGAAACTCATCACAACACCGATTCTGATATTCCCAAACTGGGAGAATGAATTTCACATCCATGTAGATGCTTCAGGAATTGCCTTAGGAGCCATCTTAATGAAACATGGAGATGGAGCTATGGATCACCCTATCTATTTTGCGAGTCAGAAGTTGTCGCAAGCATAACGCAACTACACAACGACAGAAAGGGAGGTTTTGGCCATGATTTATGCTTTACAGAAATTTATACATTATTTGTTAGGGTCTCATTTCAAATTCTTTACTGATCATTCTGCATTGAAATATCTAGTTAACAAACCTGTGTTGGAAGGGGGAATTTGTAGATGGCAACTGTTATTTCAGGAATTTTCCTTTGAAGTTATCATCAAGCCAGGAAGATGCAACATAGGACCTGATCACCTGTCTAGGTTAGAGTCAAGGGAAAGTGGCGGAGCGGTAGATGATCAGCTCCTAGATGCAGATTTGTTCTGGATTGAGGCCATACCAGAATACCTGGAGGAAATAGAAATATTTTTCAGTACAGGGGCCTATCCTGAAACCTATTCTGCAATCTAGAAACACCATATGGTTGTTAGAGAAACAGATTACTAGATGATCGTCGGAAAGTTGTATAAGATAGGGCCAAACAACATCCTCACACGATGTGTCCTCGATCATGAAAGGTAGGATATACTCTGGGAATGCCATAGTGGAGTTGCAGGAGGCCACGATGGAGGAAAGGCCACGACACATAAGGTTCTACAAGCAGGACTTTGGTGGGAAACACTCTTCAAGGATGAAAAAGCATATGCTAGATCGTGATGTTTGTCAACACGTGGGTAAGTCGCCGCGTCGAGATGAACTACCACTACAACCAGTTAGATCTCTGCAAGCATTTGAGAAATGGGTAGTTGACTTCATTGGACCAATCAACTCCACAACCAAACATTCAAAGGCTAGGTACATCATTACCGCAACTGACTACCTTATCCATTGGGCAGAAGCAGTAGCTATATAGGACTATTCGACAGATACTGCTGCCAGGTTCATTTTCAAGAATATCATTACTCGGTTTGGATATCCTAGGAGCCTAACCAATGATCAGGGAGCTCATTTCATTAACAACACGATAGAAACACTTATAGTAGAATTTCTGATTCAACATCACAAGAGCAGTCCATACCACCCACATGCCAATGGAACAATCCAAACCTTCAACAAAATCCTAGAAAGGGGACTAGCAAAGGTCAGTTGCGAAAAATGAGAGGATTGGGATGACCAAGTTCCAGCTATACTATGGGCTTATAGGAAAACCATAAAGAAACTCCACAGGTACACACCATTCCAGTTGGTTTATGGGAGAGAGGTAGTCGTGTCTGCAAAGTTCATCACTCCAATTCTGTATATTGCACAAGTCACATGCATGACAGAAGAGGAATCCATTGTGCAGAGACTTACAGAACTACAAGAACTCGAAGAGACTAGATCTCTAGCAGAATTTCATCAGTCGGTTGAAAAAGCAAGACAAAAATATTGGCATGACAGACACATTACGACCAAGGTATTCACGCAAGGAGACAAGGTGCTACTCTATGATAGCCAGTACCAAAAGAATCCTGAAAAGATGCGTATGCACTAGTTGGGACCATTCATGATTGCGGGGATCTGACCTTCAGGAGCATCCAGACTCGCACAACTGGATGGTGTGTTGCAACCAGGATGGGTGAATGGTGCTCTCCTGAAGCCCTACCTATCTCAAAATTGAGAAAGAGGGACTGTCGTTCTAGTCCAAAAGAGCTTGTACAATAGTTAGATTTGAGTTTTTTGAAATTTTTGTAAATTCAGTAATAACGTCAATATGCGCAGTGTTGTGCCATGACACATAGTTCATTTTCTGATTAAGTGTTGTTTGATACAAAACTAATGACTCAACAGTGCAAGATCCAAAGCTTAAGAGAATCCATTAATGACAGTCATTAATATGATGGGGACAACCTCTGTGGTCAAAGAAAGGATGAATCTGAATATAATCTGAATCCATATGCCACATGAACCTAGTCTAGCCACAACCTTTATTGCCATTCAGTACCACATCTGAAGTCTGTTAAGCCATAAATATACATTATGCAAAGATTCCATCGAAGTTCGTGTCGATATACCCAACCTTCAAATGGAAAGGTCTGAAATCAGCCACGTCCCTATTCCACTCACGCAAATAAGTAAATGCCAAAATCACCCAATAGGATTTACCCTATTAAACTGTCCCGTCAGAAAAATAAGATCTAGTTGCATCCATACAGTCATGATGCACAACGGTTATTGCTAAACTTACCCGTTAAACAAAGTATAAAGCCCTGAGAACTCGCCCGTAAATGCATCAGTTCCAAAGGAAGCATAGCCATTCCCGAATTCAGTAGAGTGAACCAGTCTGTACCATTGTGAAATCCACATTCCTTAGCTTGCCACAGAAGTCTGAATGCTGAGAGCCATAGCTAGTCGAAGTGCCATGTCTAAAGAAGTGGTACCGGATGAGCCCTATGACCCCTAGGTCGAGGTCATGGGCGATCTCAAAGGGAAAGTGGAGCATGTTAAGCTCCTCAACCTTGACCTCACAGATTTAGTCTTGTTCCCACAAATGCACACATATGTCTTTTGGGAGATGGCCCCTGATGGAATCATAGGTATGCAATTTGTGCCAAAAGAAGACTTCATCAACTTATTCAATTTGACTATCATGAACCTGAGAGACCTACCAGTCTTTGGTACCATGGGTGAGATTGCGCAGTGCATGAAATTTTTGATAAGAAGGGTGCACGACATAATTCTATGGTTGGATAAGCAGTATCCAATCCATGTTGAGGACATCCAACAGCTTACTGGACTATCCTCCTAAGGAGAGGATGTGTCTAAAGGATTCTAGGGTCTCGGTAAGCACGGGAAAAAGAAAGGCGAGCTCAGCCTATATGCGAAATTCAACACAAGGAGGGGAGGATGCACATCAGTAATCGAACCAATACTACCTGAGACAGTTCAAACTGATTGTTACCTCATAGATAGCAACGTCATGAGATCATACTATAAAGGTGAATTCACTCTAGATGCATTATCAGTTGCCGACTTTTGTGCCAACAGAGCAGTTTTCAATTGGTGTAGTTACCTGCTGGAGGAACTACTAGTAGCTCGCGAGGAAGCGAAGGATAAGGGAGGAACCTTCACCTATGGATACTTACTTGTGGCATTCATAATGTTCAAATGGAATCCACATATGGGAAGACAACCGAAAATACCAGATAAGGGCTGCATGGTGAAGATGTTCAAGCCATGGCAGTCCAGAACAGACTCAAAGAATACAGCCTTCAACACCGTAGCATTTTCTAAATGGTATAATGGTATGATAGACACAAAACAGAGGTTGTGTATCCTACATGAGATCCTCAACTCCAATACGATAAATATTGTCTTCAACATGAACCGACACCATACATTTGTCTGGACGAGACCTGTCAGCAGGGAACATTTCCCGACAAGGATGCTACCATTCTATCTAGATGAGGATGCCTTTGACAAGGAAGTGATATCATGGCCAGGATTCAAACACGACCCATGTAAGTTAGAGATGCATTAATTTTTTCTTGCGTAGCTACTAAAGAAAAAATATAAGGAAGCATGAGAAGGACTTAACTCAGGCTTAGAGCTGAAGAAGCCAAATGCTCTAGTACAATCAGACTCCGAGGATGATGAAGAGATACAATAGTTAGAGCGGAGGAAAAAATCATCCCTCTATCAGCTACCAGACGATGCCATGTTGTTAGGTGTGGATGTTAACCATATCTTGGGTGTTGTGTTCGGTACCGAACCATTGGTGAAGAGGCCCAGAACCGTGGTCTTGTCAAACAAACCTATGAACCCCCAAACCCTTGCATTAGTCACCCCATGCACCCACACAACGGTTAAATCCACCACTATCATTGATATTCAAGATGACCTGGAGCCTGAAACAATTATATCAACATTTGTCACTAAGCACCCTCCATCACCACCACCACCCCAATCACCCAACCCTGCCACCACCAATCCACATCAGGCCACAACCCGAGAGCTGATGCAGCTTGATCAACTAGATATAGTGGAGAGACGACTCACAGAAATAACCTAAGAGTCACCCAAACCAACATCAGAAGCTTTTGGTCTAGACCCCAAAGCATTGGAGCCGACCATGAAGCTGAATGATCTGAATCCAGACACCTAGGAACAATATCCTGAGTCTTCAGCGCAAGGAAAAGATGCCCGAGCTAGAGAGGAGATGAAATATGAAAGCAACCAGCAAATCACCTCACCATCCAAGGGTGAGGGTGCCCAATAAATCAAGGCGCATGAAGAAGAAGCACTGGAAGAGCTGAAGATACCAGATCCTCACAACGAACCAGAATAAACAACTAGGTAGGATATGACATCCACATGAGCACAAATGGAGTGGGTTCTCTAGAACCCTCACCAATGCGCAGAATTGATGCAACTCTGCATAGCCAGAAAAAAGGTTCTAACTCTTTTTACCACAATGTTAAGGTTGAGGATCACACTATCACCACCAACAAAGGAGGATGTAGAAACCTGATCGGGCCATTCAACAACTAGTGGACTTCCACTATAGACACAAGCACCCAGTGATGCAACTCCTTCATCCGCTGACCTAGTACAGTGGCCAGCAATGAAATTATTTAGAATAATCTAAGAATCAACAAATCAATTAGAGAAAAGGCTCCAGGAGGCCGAGAGATCCGCCGATCTTGCATGGAAGGAAGATTTCATCGCGCAAACATGCAGAATGTAGGAAGCACATGACAAACTCCAAGTCCAGTGAAAACTGGAAAAAGTGTAGTTAAGACTTGCTGAAGCTTGGATGGAGATTCATAAGGTTGTGCCCGACCTACCTAAAGCTAATGAGGTCGGTGAGCCAGAACAATAGATTGAGCTGCTACAATAAGCATGGACACAACTCACTAGTCGCGTCGAGCAGCTGGAAGAAAAGCTACAACAGGTCTAGCAAGAAGCAGAGAAGCAACCTCAGCAGTTGGAGGAGAAGATGCAAAAGATAATATTTCAAGGTAACAATGCCCGAGCAACACTGCACAAGCACACAACGGAATGCACCAAAATCTTCAGGGAAGTCAATGACTGGATGGGCATCATCACTCAATGAAACCAAGTCTTGGAGGAGGTGCACACAAAGATCTAGGTGTTGAATGAAGAAGTTGCGGCCACAATGGAACCCATGGAGAAACAATAGAATTTCGACCAAATCCAACAGGCTGACAATGAACCGAATACACCCTTTGAGGCATAGTCCATAGCCAAGAAGGAGTTACGTGAATTTCGACATGTAATTCATACAACCTACATGAAAATGAATCTAGTTGATGCAACAAAAGATTTTGAGTGGAACTTGTTGGTTGAGGCAAAGCCAAAGGAGTATAGCAAAGAGACGACCCAACAGTTTCTTGCAGAGGCATCACTCCTTGCCTGGAAATGGCAGGACAAAGTTGGAAGCTTTCAAGGGGTGAAACAACGAGCCTTAGAGTTAGTACCAAAATTGGGCCCTTCGTTTGAAGAGGTAAAAGAAGAGAAAGCACAAACAAAAGATCCCAAGGAAGAAGAAAATAAGGACAAGGGAAAACAATAGATGCTCCTGGAGGATGTGAAAGAACCAGGCACTTGACTCGAGGGCGAGTCAAGGATTGGGGTCGAAGCCTATTGGGCCCTTTATTTTTAGATAAGGAATTGTGCAAGTTTTGACTGAGCACAATTTGCGCAAGCTTCATCCAAGTCCTGGAGAAAGAGAAACAGAAAGCAGTTGCTAAATTCATCACAACACCAGCTAAGCAACAAATGGTTTCAACAAAACAAGAAAGCGTACAAGCCGAGAAGGAAGACACAACCCAACTTATATATAGGGATGAATGTAACTGTAAAAGGATTGGTTGGTTGATTTATTTAGTCATTCTTGTTGTTGTGACCCAGTCAAATTAGTTGTTGATGATTTTTGTAATCCGAGTTAAGTCAAGTCTTGAGTCTGTAATGAATGGGATCTATCAATTTGAGAATTGGAGATCTGCGACATGAGTATAGAGCCAAGAGTTTGTACAACACACTACTGTGTAATTCTGAGTCTGTAATCAGAGAAGGACTATGAAGATGATATGAAGAAGGACCTAAATTTTCAAATATGATGTGTCTTTGTGTGTTTACTTATGCATTATAGTATTTCCTTATGGATTATGAGTTCTATTTGATGGTTCTACATTTAAATGCTTGCTCACAAAGTAAGTAGGTTCGATTCTTGCGCATGTATGTCTCAGATATGTTCATGTCTCTTGTGAAATATTAGGAATGAGTACTGAAGGCTCTATGGATCCTCCTAAGTCTTTTCCCTACCCTTCCCTATTTATCTCAACAACACTTCAAATGATACTTCTTCTCTTTGGAGGAGATGAAAATTCCAACGCTCTAGACTACACTGTACCTTTTGTTGGTAACCTGAGAAGGACCCTAGTTTTATCAAACTCACGCCAAAATCATGCTCAAATATTTTCAAGGCATATCCAACCTACTTCCTTATTACTTATCAATATACTTCACTATCCTTTTTAATTTTCATTTCCTTGTAACTTTGTTTAGAATTTATTATCTTGTTTACTCACTAGAGGGTCAATATAAGACAATAGGATACAAAATTGTTTCTTATTTTAAAATATAATTTGATAAAAATAGTAATCATGATTTGTTTTCTAGTATTAAGTGACTAATTTATTTATATCAATTCATAATTCTAAAAATATATTCTAAATGAAATGTTGTGTCTTAAAACATGGGTTATGTAGTTGTAA
The DNA here is from genome assembly GCA_032191745.1 of Picea mariana. Lineage (NCBI taxonomy): Eukaryota > Viridiplantae > Streptophyta > Pinopsida > Pinales > Pinaceae > Picea > Picea mariana. The sequence continues at coordinate 59,497 of JASDQU010014307.1, forward strand.
TCTCTATTGTATGTATCTTAATAGTTCAATGTTGTAATATTGTCTTTGAGAGTTTTTGTTCATACATTTTTTTAGCAATTTGATGACCAATGTCATGATGTGTATAAAAGGTTTTGGACCAAAATGTCATTTTGGGTGATTGGACTAGAAAAATTATTTTATATTGGACTATTTTATAAAGCATGACTTCCATTCTTAGCTTAGACTTGTGTTTGTACAACGTTAGGTGATATTTATACTCTAAATTTTAGGTCAATTGAAAACATGTTGCAAATAATAAAAGGTCAAATTGCAAAAATTGTAAAGCTTAAACTAATGGAAGTTATTGTTTACTTCCAAAATGGAAATTAAAATCAACTTCAAAAAGGAAGATATGTTTAATACTATATTCTATTAGTATAAGGATTTGATGTAGTTTGCTTGTTCACCATTTGAATGTCTTGATTAGAGAAGGCACCGACACGCAACATCTTGGAAACTATATAGATTGCAATTTTGATCTTGTGACTGAAGATATGTGATGTGTATTAAAGGTAATTTTTCCAACAAACAAATGCTAACATGCATTTGGAGTCTCCATATTTAATGTACAAGATCTGGAATCCTTCAATTTAGGGCCAATTTGTTGGCGAATAAGGTGGAGTAGGACATGAAACAAAGAACAAAACACTGCAAATAATCGAAGAAGGTAAAAATTTCAAAGAACAAAGGTGGCATATAAAGAAATTGTTACAACACTTAATCCAAACATATTGTGATCAAAACATCACAGTCCATATTGCACATCTTGATCTCCATGATTGGTTGTGCAACACACTTCAAATTCACTATGTTGATAATGACCCAAAGGGTTCTCTTTTATAGTATTAATATCTAACCAATTCCCATAGAATCTAGAGGATCTTTTCCACATATAATCATCACCAGTTAGAGTTGACTCGAAAAAATCCACTCTGTCAAGTCGGCTCTATAGGACTTTACCCGACCGACTATCCGTCCAACTCGTAGTTAATTGTAGGGTTGGTCGATCCACCACCTGACTGTCTTTGAATGTTGGTCGACTGTTCGACTGAGAAACACGTTGACTACATGACCGACTGATATGGTGTGATGGTCGATCTCCCAACCGACTGTATCCATATGAGGTTTGACCTCTTGACCAACTGAACCCATTAGAAGTGTGATGAGCCATAAACTCTTAATGTCTCAACACCCCCCCCATCAACATACAACTTGAGAGTTTCAGTATGTGAAATTAAATCACTGGAACACCCCCCATAGTTTCATCTTCTTGAAGCCCAAGAAAAGTGTGGAGCTTGATAAATCTGGCTTCAACTAAAGGTTTAGTGAAGATATCAACAATTTGATATTCGATGCAACGATATTCAAGAGAAACAACATAGTCATGAACCAATTGTCTCAAGTAGTGAGAATGGATCTCAACATGCTTCATCTTACCGTGGACAACAATATTTTTAACAACCTATATATCATCATGGTTATCATAGTAGATAGTAGTTGATGTTTGAACAAGGAGGTGAATTTCACCCAAAAGTTGGCGAATCTAGACTACTTCAATACCTACTTGAAATATTCCACAATATTCTACCACTGCAGTCAATAATGAGACTACATTTTATTTCTTGCACAACCACACCAAAGGTCTGGTGCTATAGCAAAACACATACCCAGAAGTGGACTTTCGATCATCATCATCGCCATCCAAGTCAGAGTCGACGAACTTGACTAGTGAATCTGAGTTATGACAATATTTGATACCAAAATAAGTGGCACCCTTTAAATACTGAACAATTCATTTGACTGTATTTCAGTGGATTTCTATAGGATCCTGCATCAACAGAGAAACCACACTAATGACAAAGGATATTCCAGGTTGAGTATGAGTAAGATAAATAAGATTGTCGACCATTTGTCGATAAACTGTAGCATTGACAACGAGTGTTTGACAAGTTTTAATAAGCTTCAATCTATATTGAAAGGGAGTGACATAAGGTTTGCAATCAACCATCTTAATACATGTCAACATATCCATTACAGATTTATACTGAAAAATAAAAAAAAACCATCACACAGTGGTAATACTTGAAAACCCAAAAAATAATGCAGAGTACCAAGATCTGTCATGTCAAAGGAGTTAACAAGTTGTTTCTTCATCTAAAAATGAGAGCATGATTATTTCCAGTGATGAAGAAATCATCAACATATACAACAACAATGAGAGTATCTCCATTGGAGTGGAGAACATACAATTTGTGATCATATTTACACCATTTGAAACTAGGTCAAAGAAAGAAAATGTTGATCTTAGCATACCAGGCCCTGGGGGCCTACTTCAAACCATAAAGCGACTTCTTGAGTCGATATACCAAATTGGAATCCGTCACAAAACTAGGTGGTTGTTCCTTGTAAATTTCTTTTGATGGGTCTTCGTGTAGGAAAGTACTTTTCATATCCATTTGATGAATTTTCCATCCAAAATAAGCAATGAGGGAAAGAATCAATCAAACATAGTTCATATTTGCAATGGGAGAATTTTTTTTAAGGTAGTTGATGCCTTCTTGTTGAGAAAATCCCTCTGAGACAAGGCACACTTTATGTCACTCAACAAAACTTTAAGAGGTAAATTTGGTCTTGTAGAGCCATCAACACTTTACAATGTTTTTTTCTGTGCAGTTGGGGAACCAAGTCCCAAGTATGATTCTTCGACGAATAATCAATTCCAGTAATCATAGAATTCCCTCATTTAGTATGGCCTTTGGAATTTGAGTATGTAACATGATCATAGGTTTCAAGGACACGAGTCATCACGACAACACTAACATGTTTCTTTTGACTTCAAGTCTATCGGTCATAAGAGGAATATTCAACATTAGTTCTAGTGGATTCAATTGTCTTGATAACCCATCGGGGAAGAAAATAAATGAGTGAACTATTATTTACTTCATTAGTTCGATAAGAAGAAGAAGAAGGATCTTCATCTAGCATACATATATAAACAGAAGACGTCAGACTAGGCGACTTGGAGGTCGACGATCAAATTGAAATAGGAAGAAAGTTCAATGGACCAGTCGAGAGACTGGAGAGTGGAGCAACAGAACCAATGTCCAAGACAACATAAAAGGGATCATGCTATAGCAATTCAGAGGATTTATTCAACAAATTAACTCTGGAAGAATTCTCATCAAACCAAACATTACGTCGGACAATAATTTACCATTTGATAGGATCAAATACTCGACATGCTTTCGACTCTTCAGAGTATCACATCATGATGAAAGAATGAATTTTTGCATCCAAATTATTTCTACAATCATTACAAACATGGGCCCATGAAACACATCCAAACACATGGAGGTATCCAACATAAGGCTTCTTCACATACCATCATTTGAATGGAGTCATGGAAGGAACAACTTGAGTCGAGATGCGATGGAGTAGATAATTGACACAATAGACTGCTTCAGCCCAGGCGAAAGGAGGTAAGTATTTATCCCACAAAAGACATATAGCCATTTTGACTAATGCCTGATTATTGCATTCTACAAATCCATTATGTTGAGGTGTTTGAGGGACCGATCACTCCCAGTTAATACCAGATCGAGGTAGGTACTCCTCAAAGGGTCGATTGACATACTCACCACCATTTTCTGATCTCAAACACTTGATGGGTCAACCATATTTATTTTTAGCAAAGGCACGAAATTATTTGAACTTCTCAAATACAATATTTTCATTCTTCAAGAAAAAGACCCATGTGAAATGAGAGAAATCATCAATGAAATTCAAAATGTACCTTGCACCTGTGAGTGAAGGTAGTTGATAGAACATACATCACTACAAATCACGTCTAGTAGGTTCTATGCTCACCACATTTTTCTAGAGTCAAATGGTTCCTGATGATTCTTCCCAAGTATGCAACCCTTACATGCACTTCAGGGGGAAACACCCTCGGTAAATCAAAAACCATGTTCTAAGTTGTTAATTCCAATAGACTTCAAAAATTCAAATGTCCAATTCATTCATGCCAAACTCGACTCCTCTCATCAGTGTGAGAAATAAGTGAAGTTGGTTCAGATTTAGGTCAAGTCGGGTCATGGAACTTTTATAAATGGTTTTTTAGGTAAATAATATCTTCAGTGACAAAAAACTTCCCTTTATTCAAATCCCGAACATAGAACTGATCCAGCCAAAATTCCACAATCTTATCGGTCTAAGTTAACTGAGCAACAAACAATATATTGGAACTCAGCTATGGAACATG
>JASDQU010014307.1:63878-114527 GCA_032191745.1 Picea mariana
CTCCACCTGACCGTGTGACAAGACTCGGTTCCTCTTTGTCCTCTGATATCTATCCATCTCTCGCTGATGTGGCCAAGGGCTGTGACCTCAGCCTTATCCCGTCGGGGCTACTGCCACATGTCACTTTGATTCGTTACCCACATGTGCCTGAATTGTTGAATCAGTCTGACACTTGTCACTACCTGGTTGTGCCACGTGTCGCTTAGCTGACATGGTCTGTTGACATGGGTCGAGTCGATGGTCTAGATCATATCTTGATCTGACGGTTCAGGTTCAGTCGAGATTTCACTCATCGCGATTTCAGGGTTTTTGATGTCAATGAACTTTGACATATCCAACTCGCGATTCTCGAAACTCCGATGGCTAGGCTCCTGGTCCATATGACCGTTATCCCCATGACCACAGCCAAACCTCCTTGCACTTTAAAGACCGTGTAGGTTCTCCTTGATCCAATGGTGGTCGGGTCCTGCACTTGGATCTAACGTCTAAGATCTGTCCTCCTTTTCAGTGCACTTTTCTTGTCTATAATCAGATCCGACGGTCGATGTTCTGTCGGGATTTCACCTTGGCATTTCCTTATGGTAAATCTCATGCAGCTCTAGTCCGATCTGAAGGCTGACGGGATTTCTGAATGAGATCCAATGGATGTGGATCTTTGTCTTCCTTCTCCTTTGAGAAATCCGATAGCTTGAGCCTTGTTGCGTGCATTTTCCTCAACGTTGTTTCTCCTGAGCTTTCACGTCCGAATCCCCAAGGGATTTTATCCTCCTTATCCTGCCATCTCCACTATTTGTACTTGCCATCAATGACAAGCATACTACTTATTAAACATTTGCCAACAATAGACATCGACAATTTTAACATGTTGACAAGCTACATCACCTTGACCAACAACATCCAAAGAAAAATCATCTGCATCATAGATTGTACTCTACTCATCTTTATTCGGTCTCATGAATAAAGTGGTATCTTTTTCCATATGATGAGTGCATATAGAGTTGAAAACCCATTCATTTTGAGTAGTATGAGACATCAAGGCTTGAGAGGTCCCAACTTGGAAGGTGAAATTATCAGTGGGTTGAAAAATAATCAACACATCTCTTTCAAGTCTCTTAAAATTCTCCTCTAAATTATCTCGCTTCTTGAAACATTTCTTCTAAACATGTCTGGTCGTTCCACAATATCGACACATATTCTTCTTCTAACTTTATTGTGGTTGTATCTGGGGTCCAAGATCATGAAATGTCGGTTTCTATGCAAAAGCATCAAACTAGATTTTATTCTTGGAATCCATCTTGCCCTTACCCTTGAGCAAGTGGGCCTGGTATTTACCACCAAGCTTTCCCTCTTCAAGCAATATATGCTAATAAAAAATCGAAAGTTCACAGTGTTAGCACATAGGATATATAGGGTTCAAAACCTTTCAAATATTTTTAAATTTGTTAGCTTAGTTGATAAAACAAAGAAGATTTGATACCAATTGATAAAATATCGACAGGAAAAAAAAGATGGCAGAAAAGGATCACTAGCCAACTCTTACATATATTCACACCAATGTTACATATTTATAGTATAATGGGTGATGCCACCTCATAGAGATATTTTTTCTAGATCCTAAAATCATGCATGATGACTAGGCTAGGAAATCTTAACTAAATAATTAGTCATCACTTGAGGATATATTACTAATTTCCTAAATAAATAATACAAATATAGGTGACAGTTTAGACTTAGTGATTGGTTAAGGTAAGCCATAGGCTAACAATTCCCCCCCTCAATCACAAGTCCGATCAATAATACCAAAAACAAAGAATAAATTGGTATCAATTCCACATCTTCATACTAAAACTCCTGAGTTGAACCTTAATGAAGAATTGCCTGAAAAACCCCCAATCTGGATGTTGAATGGTTCATCTAAAATGAACTAGAAATGATCAAAATCTGGACCAGGGGTCAAAAATTTGCTCAAATTTCAAAGTGCTCGGAATGTGATGAAAATGGTGCCATTGCGTCCATCTCATCTTCCTGATTCGGGTGATATATTTACTTTCGCAAACGGAGTCCGTATGGAGAAGTTATCGCGTTCTGTTCGCCAAGGCAAACATGGAAAAATTTGATGCTGACTGTACCTGTCCGTACAGTGGTGACGTGGCAAGGCCGTACAGTCCGTACGATGACGTTACAGCGCTGACATGGTAGGCATTTACTGGTTGATAGTTGGGAGAATTAAGTATTGACATGTGGCATCATTTGGGCGAATAGAAGGGTGCCACGTGGCCCAATCAAGGGCTGCCACGTGGCACCCATTTATTGGCTTTGGTCTATTTTTCGGTTTATTAAAATTTTGAAGGGTCCGTGGGGTTCGATGCCCGGACCTCTTCCCACCGTTGAGCACTTTAACAAACTCCAACCTACCAACGCACCACGCGTTGGTTGTTATATAACAAATGGAAAAATTTATATTTGAATTCAAATACGGTTATAATCGGCGGGGGGTCGGGCCGGGGCTAGCCCCGACCCCCGGTTCTATGGTGTTATATGTGACCGTGACTTAGCTTTTGCGCAGATTTTAAATGATAGCCCGGTTCTATGGCCAACACATGTGACCATGTGTGTTAAAGAAATGGGCACGCGCGTTTTAAAGTTGGGGTTTAGACCCGCGGTCATATCGTTATAGCATGTGACCAAAACACATATAACCATTCGCGCGGTGTTAAACATTAAAGACCACGGTTGTATTGCGCCCCCATGTGACCCTGACTTCCAATGGTTTGTGTGCGTGGAGTTGTGGGTTAAAACCCACGGATCTATGCTACCACATATGACCACACATGGGCGCGCGCATTGTTATTCAAACCATTTGAAACGGTTCAGTTTTTAAGCTCGTGGTTTCGGCAATTTCGCATGTGGACATACCTTTGTTAAACAGAGCATGTGTGGTTTTAAGTTTGGGTTTGTTATGTGGTTAAATGGTTATACAACCACACCCCTGACACTTTTCAAACTTTTATACACGCGTGGAACTTATCCCTTTATGCGCGGGGAATGTGGCCATATGGTCCCCCCATGCGCCCAACACCTCCATCCTCGGGGGTTTTAATTTCGCTAACAGTGCGACAATTTAGCACCAATTTTGGAATGCACGTGGGTGCTGAGTTTAGGCACGGAAAACGCCCAGAAGCTAGGTTCACTCACACACAGGTGCGAAATGGCGAACCAGTGACAGGAGCTTGAAGGGGGAAAAATGGCAGGAAGTCTAACTTCTTGAGTTTTTGGCCAATTGAGGTGCCGAAAAATCCCAACTAGGGATTTTTGGATGTTATGAGTCCATTGGCACTGTTTTCATAGGCATTTGAAGACTTCTTTTGCAGGTTTTTAGCCAGTGAAGTTAGAGGAAGCTCCAGAGATCTTGAGGCCATCATTGTTTGAGGCCTTGCTCGGATGAGCACATATCTATTTTCTGAGTCTGAATAGTCATTTTTGACTAATTATTATGCTCTGAACGAATTGGGATAGGTTTCATATCCATTGGAGGACTTTTACAGGTGTTTTTTCCACAGAGAAGCTCAGGGAAGCTTGGAAGCCACATGTAAAAGAGGTCATGATTGGATGAGACAAGATCCATTTTCAGAGTTCTAATAGTCAATTTTGGGGTTTTTATGTATTCTGAACCCAATGGTACAGTCTGTAAATCCATTGGAGTTGAGCAGCATCTTGTAAAAGAACATTTGACAAACTAATCCCAAAGAGCCAAGTCCATTGAAGGAGGCTCAAGGAGATGTAGCCCAGAGAAGGGTGAACTCCTTTATCATCTTTTTATTGTTGTGAGTTTGCTGTGTTAATTGATGCACTTTATATTTCTATGTATTGGTTTATAGCACCTAATTAATCTTTTAAGAGAACATTTCCTCACACAGGAACATTGACAAGAAGAAGCAAGAACTTAACACATAAACCATCTTGCATATTTTAACACATGAAGCAAGGTCCTGTAAGGTTTACTTCATTGAAGTAGGGGGTGCTTGCATAGCATAACAAGTCAGCCTTCTATTTTCAGATCAAGAAAAGAGTTGAGATATGGAAGTGAACAACTGCAATATCTAAACATTCCTTGATTGCTTGAAAATTTGATCAATTTTCCAAGTATTTGAGCTAGAAGAATCTATTGTCTTATGCTAATTGGTGAACATGTAGTATCACCACTCTACTATCAGTGTATCACTGAAATTTCTCTATGAATCTGTGGTTTGGGATAACCACTAATCAATTGATACCACGTATCTGATGGTTTTTGGATGATCATTAACCAATTTTGACACTTTTAGGTGTCCAACAACATCCTAATGTATAATGTGTATGATTCAATTGCAAGTCATTGAACCATAATCCTTCCAAAGTCTTCCATCTCTGGAAAATATCACTATGTAATCATGTGAGCCAGGATGCATGCAATTTGTTCACTTAATGTAAACTCCAATTTGATGAGAGAAAACCAAGATAAGTGAATCAAATTCTAGTCGGGCACATCCTTGAAAATGTCTGACAACTCAATCAAATGCCAAGATGCAATGAATAAGGATCCTCTTGTCCTTTGCTAGGTCGAATGACCATCTATGTGAACCAAACATACACATCATTGCTCTCAAAATCAAAATCAACATCCCAATTATGTATGATTCAACTTAAACTTATTGAACCATAATTCTGCTAAAGTCTGTCATCTACAGACCGCAGTTGCCCATTTGGCAAATTTTATGCCCACCTAGCATACTTGTTGTTGAAAATTTTATTCTAACAACCAATTCCATCATCAATTCCCCCCTTTGTCATCTGAAAGGAGAGATCACAAGTGGTTTCATGAATCATCATCACTGGAATTTTTAACTCCCCCCCTTAAGGTGCATGAGAGTTTAATCATTGTACTCCCTCCTTTGATGCTCAAGAGAGTACCATACTTGTTCCATTTGAGTACAACACAAAGTGGGCATGCAGAAAAAACCACATGCTATATCATTTCGTGAGGGCCATGCTCAAATGCTACGCCATAAGGGGACCACTTATGTGAGGCATAAAAAGGATATGTGCTACAAATATTGGTATTTACTCGATATTGAATTCTTCGATAAGACTTATATAATCGCTTGGTTGTTGGTGACCATTTCCAAGGATCAATCCACTTATAGTGAATCTTCAATCTTGTAGGTTTCTTCTGTGTTGAACATTTGTCTGAAGTTTGGTTATGATTTCCACAATGATGGAAAGGATGGAGATCAAAAAATAGATTCTCCTTGTGACCAACACGATTACAATGTTGGCACTTATCAAATCTTATGCTTAACTTGAACAAGTGAAATTGAATCTTCTTGAAGGAATCCAACACTATGGAACTTTATTGGTATGGAATAATCAGGAATATGAAAGGTAACTTCCTTTTCATATCCAAGTCATGTTCTATTCTTGTTGTATATGATTTATTCCTAAGGTTTGATGATGGGCTTGGAAAGAGTATTCTGAAATTGTTTCTTTGAAATCTGTGGAACTTGATTTACTACATGTTTCTGCAGCATTGAAAGGTTTTCTTCACTGAAGTCAAAAGAAAACTCTTGAAATGTAGGTTCATGAATAGATTCGTCTTTGTTTTCATCTGGACTTGTCTTACTTATTTATTCCTTCACTGACTATTGATCAACATCATCATCATCATCATCATCATCATAGATATGATTGTTATGATAAAAAACTAGTTTAGAACACTTCACTGGCTGTTGATTTTTGAGATCCATTTTATCATTCAATAGTTGGGATAGATATTGAATAAGTCTAACATTAGATTGCTTCACTTGCAAACAAGTTAGCACTGATTGAAGAGTTTCTTTGTTCAATATCACTGTGCTGTCTTCAGTGGTGTTTATTAGAGTGTTCAGTAACTCTAAGAATTCTAGATTTCGATCCATTTCAAAAACACTAAATGAGGTCTTCTTGTGCAGGTAGATCCTGATTACAATTTGACTCGACAGAAAAAGGCTTTCTTGCAACTCACTCACTTGAATTGCTCGCTTGAACTTCACGCTCACTTGATTTTGTTTCACGCTCTCTTTTACTCTTCTTTATTTCTTTCAAGAAGTTGAGGGTGTCGGATACTACCGAAAATGCACCCGAAAACTTGATGTTTACAATGATTTCAATTTCAACCACTCAACCCTATCAAATTTTGACTCAAAATTGCAATGACTCTTGGGTTTTGAGCTCAACCGAGAATGTACCTTATGACAAATTCAATTCAACTCAACTTGATTTCAAAAAGAAAAGTAAACTTACAAATACATTATTGCAACTAGAGATCAACTTGATCAATTAATATTACAACAAACATTGTTTGCAAGTTACAATTTAACTTCAAATGCTCCATTATGTGTTGAGTTCGAAATATTTGATTTGTCCATTACTAATATGGGTGACGAATTGAATGCTTGAGAATGTTCTTCACAGATGCTTGATCATATGTTCTTGATTGTCATTAATTTGTGTGTCTGAATTTGATTTCCTTGTACTCAATGTATGATGTGTTAAATGATACATTACAAACGTGTTTAAGTAAAAAAATAGACATTAAACATCATAAATCAACCATGAAAATATTCACCACAACAAACTACGCAAGGTGTAATTATGATCCCCTTATTCAATTTCCGACAGATCTAGGATACAGAGAAAAATACTTCAATTTTATTATATGTATCTCTCTTACAAGACCACATACAATGGGAAGGCTATAATGTACTTTCTCCTTCACCATGATTTAACAAGGATTTCACTTCATAACATTTCCCTCATGCTCTCAAACACTTAAGAAACCAATAAATGTCTTTTCAGAAAATGAGTTTATTAGAACCTTAGTTCATCACTCACTTAAACATTTTCTTAAGTCATAAAGAAATAACGAACATCTCTCACTCATGCTCACTCTCATTTACTAATGAGGAAAAAATATTACATTTACTCACCTCCATATATTTATGTTAAAACAATTTTTGGTCCTTCATCCAATCCTCAATCCAGTCCTTCATTTGGTCCGTAATACAAACCTCGATATGAAAAAATATTTTTGCAACGATTTTGATAATTTAATATCAGTTGAAAAACTGTCCACCAAAACCGCACAGAATTGTCTTCAAAAAATGAGGACACGTAGAAATCATATGACATGTAGAAGAGATATGAGTGGGTGAAATTGCACCAATTTGCATGGAGATCCAAATAATCAGGATATTCTTGTTGAGATGATTATTTGCCTCAGATATGCATTCGAATTAGATCTTTTTAGATCTGCACTTGCTATGGAAATGCAACAACAACAATAAATCTCAGATTTGCGTTCGCGTTTTGGTTATGGGCCCACCACGTTTAGATTGACCCTCTTGTTTTTTCCATGATGAGTAGAAACAACACTGACTGATGATTAACATTCATTATCAACCCTGACTATGGAATATGGAACTTGATTGTCAATTCCAGAATTCGATTTCTGCACAAACTGAATAATCAATGACATAATTCAGATCCTTTACCTTGCAATGAAGATGCACATTCCAATTATGGCCATGCTTTTCTGGATCTCCATATTCTCCCAACACATTGGATTGCACTTTGGATGCATTTTCGATCTCATCCAAACTTTAGGAATACAATGTCTATCATAGATCCAGCGTGTGAAAATCATTGATGCTCTCTATTGCCTCTCTGAAGAAAATATGAAGCAAATCGATTTCACACAGATCACTACAAACTTCAGTTGCCCATTTATCTTCACGATATTCCACCATATCCAGGCGCCTTTGTTGGTCGGTGGGGGACGATTCAGGTTTGTTTAATTCATGCTTATCTGGAGTATATTTGTTGATTTCTTGACTGAAAGTGCTAGTCAACCCAATCTGTGGGAAGATCTGAAGTCGCCACAGTGGATAAAGGAGGGTGCGATCTGGCAGGGCTCAAAATCACGTTTCTTTTAACGTAGGAAAAGACCTTCTAATCATCGTAGAGACTTATGACATCTTAATTCAATCTTGTTTTGTGTATACTGGGTGCGTTTTCACATGTAGCTCCATGTAGGAATTTGGGTTGTAATGTGTGCAAACTTGTTCAATCATTGATATGGGAATACAGTGATTGGTCTCTAATACAAGTTTGAATTTGCTTCTATCAATGAAAGGTTGAATCACTGTCACACATTTCAACCCAGAAAAGAACAGAGTATTGTTCTTTTTATGAAAAAATAACCTCTCTTTCAAAGACATTCCAGATTTATACATGCATTCGTAATTTTCAATTCACACATAAATTGGGATTTGTTCATTATAAATACATAGAATAAAAAACATGAGATGAAAACTTGTCTCTTGAATTGATCACCATAGGTACCAGATCGTTGTCTTTATCTTGGGAAAATGTCTGCATCAGTCCTCAATACGGGTCCATCACTCTCCTTGAAGACATTCCTTGAAAAATAAATCCAGACTAAAAAAGATCTATATTATGTTGATGTAGATCGTTGTACGATCTCATCAGAAAATTACAATCGATGGCATCTAACAACGAGTTTTGATTTGGAGATCTTGGATGAGAAAAAATATTGAGCAGATGGTTGATGAGCTGAGTGAATAGTTGAGATTCATCTTCAATGTCAAGTGCTCAATTTATCTTGGGCAATCTCCATGTAATGGACTGTAACCAGATTTATTTTGGAAGATCTGTAAGAAATTTTACAGAATGCTGGGAAGAATATAATACTATGATTTGGTCTACGTTACAGTCCTCTATACATTCCTCAAAACTAAAATGCACTCAGTACCGTTTCTCTTCCTTCACAATTTTCACCACGACTTTGGTATTTTCATCCTATTTTCACCATGGAGAAGCTATTAAGCCATTAATACCATAAGAGATATGATACCAATTGATAAAACAAATAATCTCTGATACCAATTGATAAAACAAAGAAGCTCTGATACCAATTGATAAAATATAGACAGGAACAATAAGATGGCGGAAAAGTCTCACTAGCCAACTCTTACATATATTCACACCAATGTTACATATTTATAGTACAATGGGTGATGCCACCTCATAGAGATATTTTCTCTAGATCCTAAAATCATGCATGATGAATAGGCTAGGAAATATTCACTAAATCATTAGTCATGACTTGAGGATATATTACTAATATCTTAAATAAATAATAGAAATATAGGTGAAAATTTAGACTTAGTGATTGGTTAAGGTAAGCCATAGGATAACATTAGTCAGTGAAGAAGACCATTGGTCTTTGTTAGTCATATGGTCAGTGCTTCCTGTATGAGTCATCCATTTAAGCTTCTAGGTTTGAGTCATAGGGTCAAGTTATTAAAAGTTTTTGAGTCATGTATTATGTCAATAAATCATGTTTTGATTGTCTCTTAAGTCATGAAATCTGATTCGAATCCATTTAGGAAGGTCTTGGTGTCATGATGGCGGTTGTCATAATTAACAAAAAGGGAAAGTATTGGTTATATCTCTTTGTTTTAAAGGTCATCATCATCAAGTGTTATGTCCCAAAAAGGTGTACAAAGTATTTTCATGTCACATCTAACTGTTTGGGAGTCATGTCATGTGTCAAATTATATGCTACAATATATCCTAAAATTTCATAGTGAATCAAGAAAGTACATCTTGCACTAACTCACATATCATCATGTTTTGGAAATGTGGTAGTTGGTTTTCTTATTTTCAGTGCCATCACATCATCAAGAAACTATAAAGGGTCATTTTCAAAAGGAGGGTTTACCATTTTCTATCTTTATTTCCTTTTGCAAAAGATGCACTGCACACTGTTCCAACTCACTACAAACTGTAATTGCACTGCAGACTAATTGTTGCTGCAGACTCTTGCTACTGCAAACTCTCTGTAGAGGATTGATGGTGGATTAACAAAATTAATACTAATTGGTTCAGGTTTTCTGCAAAAAAGGAGAGATACCTATATATAGGTACTCTGATTTATGTCTAAATTCGACTTCATGAAGATTGATTACAATCAAACCCTAACTACTACAAACTTTCTGTTCACAACAAACTGTTTCATATCATTCGCGTTGCAAACTCCTTTTACTTGGTTAACTTTCATAGTCCTTGTATATTAAAGTTTATGTATACCCAAGATTCTTGTTTTCATTTCAAAAATATCAATTGCAACCTTTTCTTATAGCCATAGCTCTATCTACTGCAAATTACTATTAGTGCTACAAACTGTATTCGTTGTATGCGCTGCTAATTGAATGTGCTATGAACCCTCTGTTTTCTCAGTAAATAAAACCCTCGTCGACTGTGTATTCACCCAAGTCTGATAAATATCATCTAATTCAAGATCTTCCTCCTTTCCAAGCCTGCGAATTTGCAAAACCTTCTGACTAAAACCCTATTCTAAAATATATTTGCTACAGACTTCATCTACGTGCTGCAAACTGAGAAATTGCGCTGCAAATTCTTTGTTTTACATAGTTTCCCAAATTCGACCTATGTTGAGGTTTTATCTAGTTCTAGGTTGTCATCCTCTCCTCCCATATCTTATTTCATCCTCATTTCAGTGTCATCAACATTGCTTTAGCATAACTCTTTTCACAACAAACCCTATTTTTGAAAGTATCAAGCAGTCAAAACCTATTTTATAAGTTTTCATCAGATAATTTGGTAACAACCATTATCAGAGGAGGGGGGTTTTGACTAAGATGTCATGAAAATTAAGTAAGGGAAGAATATTCATAAAGGAGGATAAAGTGTAAGGGATGAGGCCCATGACCTCCAACTAATAAACTCAGACCTATTTTTCAAAGAGGCATTTCGAAGAGTGGGATGTTTGGGTTTTTGTGAGAAGATGCAGAGAGGCCATCCTGAGGTTTCCAAGCAGTTTGCACTAAATTTCAATGGGAAAAATACTAAATTTGGTACACTGGAGTTTGAGGTTTCAGAGCATTATATTTATACAACCACATAGATACTAGTCCATGGAGAAAGTTGGTTTAAGTCCATGACCCTTAATATAGAATTTTCTAAGGAATTCCTAAAACTTGAATATCAAGAAGATAACATATCCAATGGAGTGCCAAGAAATCATACGCTGGAGTATTTTGATAAAATGCTCAGATTCATTCCGTGGTATTTTACTTGTAAATGTAGGTTTAATATGGTCTATCAATACCATATTAGACTATTAATGCACTTTACTGGAAAAGAACCCTTGAATCTACCCTTCTAACTATTCAGAAGACTTGGGAAGATGTTAGATAGATTTCAGGCCAAGAATAAGAAGGTGGATACCATTGTCTTTCATTCTGGTCTGATCAAAATGCTAGTGTTAGAATAGTTGAAGAAGACCAATATTGATTGGGATGCTTTCTGTTGAGCACTCAACACACCCTAAAAGCCTTATCAAATTTCGTCACATTTTAGGTACCACTTGTTTCTTCACTTTCTGACTCGATTTCATTTTGGGAAATGGTTTATAAAGTTTGTTTCCATGTCTCTTATCACCTAGTCAGTTTTTGTTTGAACTTATCAAACCTCATGTCTAAAAGACCTTAACACCCGAATTAAGAATCGACAACTAAACACCGCACCTAACGTGCTCAGGCTCGGAATCATGAATAATTGATCCAGGTGGATATCGGTGGCCACCCACCTTTTCCAATTGGCTCAAAACAGTTTTCTAGCAATTTGGGTAATTTACTATTTTTAGCAGTTTTTCACTTTCAGAGCCATTTTTAGGCCCTAAACGATGTTTTTTGGGAAAAGGGGGAGAAATATGAAATTTCCTTTGATGTTTCCCCCAAAATGAATCTCCTCAACAATACCTTTCCAACGGGCTATCATACTCCTAAAACAGAGATCATATGAAAAAGTTACGACCCTGAGAAGTTGATGTACTAACTTACCCAAACGAGGCCCACATGACTTTTGGCGCTTCATCTCCTAGGGTTAGTTTTTTGGATGTCTAGGGTTTTGGGCATTCCTATTTATTGTAAAAAGAACTTCAAAGACTCATTGTAATAATCTTCTTTCAAATTATCGCAATCGTCACATCTCTTCTCAGAGATAAGCTACCACCATTCTAGCAAACTTGTTTCTGCTGCATTTTACAGTTTTATCTTATTTCCTTATTGAATAGAAAACCAGTTTTACTGTATCTTTGTTATTTTGTGTTAATCACCTATTAGTAATCTGTATTCATTTCATTCTTCTCATAAATCCAGATCAGTGGTATCAGAGAGGTCTACTCCTTATTGTCTTAATGCATGTCCCCAACAAGGTCGGAGTACAAAGAGTTGGGTCTCAAGCTTGTTTTTGTTTAGGACAAAAGCTCTCGCATGCCCAAGAGACCTCTCATGGCAGGATAAAATAAATATTATGGGATAGTATATCCTTTCAAAATATTTATTGAGGAATCCCTCATGCAACAGAGGAACGAGATGATGGATAGTTTCACGCAAATCCTTCAGCAACTACCAACAAACGATGCATCTTCTTCGAGCGGAGGCGTCGCCCCCTTTAAGGTACAAATAAACTTTGATATTCCTATATTTGAAGGTCAGATCGAAATAGATGTTGTAGACAAGTGGTTGAATCTAATAGAAGGGTATTTTTCTGTCCATAACTTTTCAAATAGAGAAAATATTACTTTTGCACTCCTCAAAGTCACTCCCCATGTCAAAGATTCGTGGGAAACTTTCTGTGATCAAAAGGAAACAAAGGAACCCTCATTATTTATAGTCATGGCCACTTGGGAATCCTTCAGGGGTGCTATTAAGGAACAATACTACCCTCTTGGAAGTTATGACGACTTGTATAATAAATGGACCACATTGCGCCAAGAAAGATACCAAGCAGTGCCAGATTTCACAAATATCTTCCATACCTTGTGCACCAATCTGGGTATCAAATATTCAGAGCGACATCTAGTGCTTGAGTATCGAGGTGCTCTACATAGATACATCTATACCAAAATGGAATTTATGGACATCTCATCCTTGGGTGCGACCTACTAATATGCCATCACAATCGAGAAGAAGCTCAAACAAAAGACACAACAATTTGGGCCTAGGAACCCCGCACAACAAAAGATGAAAAAGGGCGGCCCTAACACATAGAACAAAATATAGAGAAAATATGAACAGTATCAAGACAATTATTCCAAGACGCAAGAAAAGAGGGACACTGGAAAGACAAAGAAAGATATTGGGAAGTGGTGCAACTTCCATAAGAGCCCTTGGCATAACATTGTTGACTTCTTCTCAAAGAAGTCACTGGTGGCCGAAGTGAAAGCCTCTGAATCAGATGTGGGTTATGAATCTGAGCTACAACCTGAAAGGGGAAGATAGATCATTGACGCGGAACCCACTGCCACCGTTTCTACCACCAAGCTCCAGCCTGGTGAACCAGATGAGCCAGAAGGAGAGTGCCTCTTCCATTCACAGATGTGGTTAAAAGGAACCCTGCTGCACTTCATCATTGATAGAAGTAGCCAGAAGAACCTCATCTCAGCAGAGGTCATCAAGCAGTTGGACCTACTGATAATTTTGCACCTACAACCCTACACCATTGGATGGCTCCGCCAAGGAAGTGATCTCCTCATCAGCCAACAGTGTTGACTATCGTACGACATCAAGCCCTTCAAAGATTAGGTATTGTGTGATGTTTCTCCTCTTGATGTTTTTAATGTTATTTTGGGCCAACCTTATTTATGGAAACATTATGATGTATATGATTCTAGGCCTCATAGTTTTATTATTACTTTGAATAGGAAATTGTACAGGATACCCGAGGCAGTCCTACCTAGTGCTATTTCCTTGATCTCTGCTAAGAAATGCAAGAAGGTCATATCTAAGATGGGGAAGTTTGTATTCTTCGTGATTCGCTCTCAGAATAAGAAAAAGATCACAGCCACATCCAGGGTCTCTGTGGCCGACCTCTCCACACATCAAAAGCAAGTAGATAAGCTCATGGAATAATACTCGGATATCTTCTCCTCACCTACCGGGGTACCTCTACACTGTCAGGTCAAGCACCCCATCGATCTGATCCCTGATGCACTACTGCCCAATGGGCCAGTCTATTGCCTCTCTTTGTTAGAGAATGAGGAGATCAAGCCACATACTCAAGAACTTCTCCACAAGGGGCACATCGATCCTAGCTCATCACCTTGAGAGAGCCCAATTGTGCTAGTACAGAAGAAAGATGGAACCTGGAGACTCTACATTGATTACCGGGGTCTGAATAAAATCACATTTAGAAACCGATACCCGATTCCCTGAATATACGACCTCCTTGATCAACTCATGGGGGCCAAATACTTCAGTAAGATTGATCTGAAGTCTGGCTACCACCGGGTCTCGATAGAACAAAAAAATGTATGGAAGACTGCCTTCAAGTCAAAGAAAGGCCTTTTTTAATGGTTGGTCATGCCCTTTGGTTTGGAAAATGCTCCAACCACTTTCATGAGGATGATGGATGATACCCTGCAACCATTCACAAATAATTTTGCAGTGGTGTATCTTGATGATATTCTCATTTACAGAAAGACTTGGGTCGAACACTTGCAACATATTCAACAGGTTCTGCACACCCTGCGGTAGCACAAGCTATACACCAACTTGGAAAAATGCTCCTTCGACATGGACATGGTCCATTACCTAGGCTACATCATTGATCATCATGGCGTACATGTGGATCCAGCCAAGATCCAAGTCATCTGTGACTGGCCAACCCAAACCACACTCACTGAGCTTCGGAGCTTCTTGGGCCTTGCCAATTTCCATCGTAGGTTCATGTTGGGATTCTCCCATATTGCATGGGACCTCAGCCAAATAACCAAGGGTGGTGATAAGAAAAATTTTGCGTGGGGTCGGTCCCAGCAACAAGTGTTCGATGATTTGAAGCAACGCTTATGATCAGCCCCACTACTTTCACTACCAGACCTGCAACAACCCTTTGGGATCGAGACAGATGCTTCAGACTATGTTGTGGGTGCTGTTCTCACTTAGCACGACCACCCCATGGCCTATCATAGTGACACACTATCAGATGTTGTCTGTAAGTACCCTACTTATGACAAAGAAATGTACTCCATTGTGCAAGCTTGTAGCCAGTGGAGATATTACATTCTTGGGAAGGATACAGTCATCCACATTGATCATAAGCCACTATAGTTCATGCAAATACAAGGAAAATTATAGAATGACCACCATTAAAAGTGGTCCTCATACCTGCAAAAATTCCACAACATCAAGTATAAAACAGGAAGCTCCAATTGCATCATTGATTTCCTCAGTAGACCGCCAGTTGTGACACTCACCACGGTGCTAGAATATTGCATCCATGAGACCTCTGGATGGCCCCAACTCTATGAGACAGACTTGACCTTCACCACCACCTACCAAATGTTGAGTGCAAATGAAATTGTCATTAATTTCCATCTTCACGATGGGTTGTTGTGTCATCTGAGCCATATTTGTGTTCCATCAAGCGAGCGAGCGAAGCTGATCTAGAAATCCCACTATAGTCAGGTGGCAGGACACTTTGGCATTGAAAATATAGTGGTGATGCTACAAAAACATTTCTATTGGCTGAAACTTTGAAAGGAGGTCATCAAGTATATTAGGTCTTGTACTGCCTGTGCTATTGCCAAACCGACCACTAAGAAACAAGGCCTGTACACCCCTCTTCCTACTCTTGAGAGGCCATGGGAATCCATCTCAATCGACTACATGTCGGGCCTCCCATCCACTCAGCGAAGAAATTACTGTGTTTTTGTGGTTGTTGATCGCTTTTCTAAGATGGCAATTCTGGTTTCCTACAAGAATAGCATCACAGCAGAGGCCACTACCAAGCTCTTCTTTGAATGAGTCTGGGTACATTTTGAAATCCCACAAACCATTGTCTCAAATTGGGATAGTCAATTTCTTAGCACATTTTGGTCGAGCCTCTGGTCACTGCTAGACACCAAGCTCACCAAATCCATGACCTTCCACCCCAGACAGATGGCCAAACCGAGGTCATAAATCAAATGATTGTACATATCCTTCATATGTATAATTCCAAGAACCCTCACACATGGGATGAGATCCTTCCCTGTGTCTAGCATAGGTACAACCGAGCTTTGCATAGCTCAACCGACCACGGCCCCTTTTAGGTGGGGTTGGGATTCTAACCATTGGGTCCCATATATGTTGCAATTCCCCTTGTTGTCACCTCGACCGACTCATCTCCTGCTCCAACTTAAGCTAACAAATTCACCCATTTCATTAAGTGGATCCATCACATCCACCAACAGGTTTAGGATATCCTACATAAGTCTAATGACAAGTACAAGCAGCACCATGATCAACATCGGGTGCCACATAAGTTTCAGGTGGGCGCCAAAGTTTGGTTACACTTGCAGAAAGAACACCTTATAGGACCCCATCAAAATATTCGCCCACTTTGTTATGGGTTGTACACCATCACCAAGGCCGTGGGGGATAATGATTTTGAGCTCAACATTCCTCCTTTCCTTGGCCTGCACCCAATGTTCAACGTGGATCTTCGTCGCCCTTATTTCCCACAATTATTGGACACCTCATAAGTAGTAGAACAACTGACACCAATAGAGTTCAACCTTGACTACATACAACGATCATCCAATTATCAGATTGTGTACACACAGATAAAGGGCACTCGACAACAAAGGATCCAACTTTATCGAGTCGTCAAAGTAGGGCAGCTCCTGCACCAAGGCAAGTGGCTCACCCAGGGCCAAATTCAACAGAAATTTCCTCATCTGATGGGGGAACTCAATGCAATGGAGAACATTTCTTCCAAAGGATGGAGGATTGATCCAAGTGGATATCGATGACCACCCACTTTTTCCAACTGGCTCAAAACAATTTTCTGGCAATTTTGGTAATTTACTATTTTTAGCAGTTTTTCACTTCTGGAGCCGTTTTGAGGCCCTAAATGATGTTTTTTGGGAAAATAGGGAGAAATATAGAAGTTCCTTTGATATTCCCCCAAAATGAATCTCCTTGATTATACCTTTCCAACGGGCTATCATATGCCTGAAATAGAGATCGTATGCAAAAGTTACGACCCCAGGAAGTTGATGTACTAACTTACCCAAACGGGGCCCACATGACTTTTGGCGCTTCATCTCCTAGGGTTAGGTTTTTGGATGTATAGGGTTTTTGTCATTACTATTTATTGTAAAAATTCCTTTAGAGCCTCATTGTAATCATCTTCTTGCGAATGAGTGCATCTGTCACATCTCTTCTCAAAGATAAGCCGCTACCATTCTAGCAAGCTTGTTTCCGCTGCATTTTATAGTTTTAGCTTATTTCCTTATTGAATAGAAAACCAGTTTTACTGTATCTCTATTATTTTTGTGTTAATAACCTGTTAATAATCTATAGTCATTTCATTCTGCTCATAAATCCATATCAATAATTCAAGTAAGTAAAGGAACCACACAAAAACAACAGTCGTCGAGTGTCGATCCTCATCGACATTGACAGAAGGTGGTTTTGGTTTGAATAAGTTATTCACATAAATGTTTGAGTGATATCTAATCCCCTTTGACATAGGAAAAATATGATAAAGACAGACGTTAACAAAGGATGTAAAGAAATTGTCGATAGCCGATGCCTGATGCGCCTTATTGGGATCGGGGAAATCTAGAAAGGTTACAACAATCGTTTTGACCGTGATAAAATTATCATTCATCGCCGATCCCCAATGCATTTTCAGCATTGACACTTTTTCAAGGGAGATGATCTGAGAGCACTTGGGTAATTTTATCACCGATCACCGATCCTGGACACTTTTTGGCGTCGATAAGTTCAGATTTGGTTTTAGAATGAATGGCTTAAAGAAAGTCCTGACTCCGATTAACACGAGTGAATTAAGTCACTGGTCTTGAATGCCACTTGTCTTTACCATGTAAGGGGGTCGTATAGTCTAGTTTTTATCCTAAGTCATATTTTTTTGGTTCCGTGGATCCTATTCATGCCTCCTAT
Source organism: Picea mariana (assembly GCA_032191745.1). Lineage (NCBI taxonomy): Eukaryota > Viridiplantae > Streptophyta > Pinopsida > Pinales > Pinaceae > Picea > Picea mariana. The sequence continues at coordinate 81,953 of JASDQU010014307.1, forward strand.
TCAGCTTCACCACGTCAGCTCTGTATGGCAAGATAGATCAGCGTCAAAGCTTTTGGAAGAGGATATCAACGAAAATGTTCAAAGCATAATCCCGACTCCCAATCCATCGACTAAAAGAGAGGAATGATGGGATGTTTGCGGCATAATATACAATTAGATTTGGACATTTAATAAACCATTTAATGCCTGATCCCACATTTTTTCTACCGCATGCGCTGATTAGACAACAACATTTTGAAATCACTGATAGACCACATTACCACCTGCACCCATGACCTCAAACCATGATGAATTTAAGTTTAAACACATTTGAAGATCTGGCGGCATATTTAATGAAATTTCACTGATAACTTGAATTGAATGGCTGATGCAGCAAGGTAAGTTCTTTCTTGTTTAAATCTCTAGAACGATTTGCTTTGAACCAATTCATGTTGTGCACAAGTTGAAGTCTAGAGCATCTGAAGAATCAAAGAGAGAACCTCAAGACCATACTGACCCTTCGATTGTCAAAACTAGGTTTAACAAGCTACAGAGGTATGTGTTCAAGTTTGTCAATTTGGTAATCATAATTTATATATTCATTTGGTTTCTTACACAGTCTCTAAACTCTGATCTAGTTGTAGAAAAAAATGTTAACGAGAAAGCCAACCACCAGACGCTCGCTGAGGGTGCCCAAGGTAAAGGAAGATAAAATAGGTGAAGTCTCTTCTCCGAGGTCTGCAAGGCAGTTTAAGTATGCTCCCAGAGAAAATCCTCTCATCAAAACCTCGAAAAAGAAAGATATTTGTGCATTCGGTGATACTGAAGCAAGCACTGGGTCCAAATTAATGCTCCCACAATGGGGGGATCTTTTTAACAGGATTAGACAAGAAGAATACCCAGAATATATCCCACATAACAATTCGTACGTAAGGACGCTCGATGACCAGGTGTTCCCAAACATCCGACGATTGTATTTACACATGGTGGCAAGTAGAACTCCCATTTTCCCCTGCATAGAGGTTCTGAAATGGATCATCGACCATATGGATGGGTAGAAGTGTTTGATAAACGATGAAAATGGTGGATGTGTCGGAGTTTTCATCCCAACATAAGTCCAAAAGTACTATAAGCTCAGGGACCTAGAGGAGCGGATCAACACGAACTTTGTGGTAAAGTTCTATGAGTTCCATGACACCAACTAGTTGATGGCCTCATGGTGGAAGGAGGAAAATAAGTTCACTAATCGGAGCAATGTATGGTATGGAACGATTAATCTGAGGGATCCATACATATATTTGATGGACCTCATCCGTCGGTTATATGGAGAAAAGGACTGCTCCAAGTTTTTGGAAGCATGAATTCCTTTGGTGTACACAAATGCAATCGTCGGGAGCAACTTCAACTAGGGAGAGATAATATCAAAACAATTAAGCATCTATGTACAACAAGCTCAGACGTCAAAGAAGGGAGAGGCACCAACTTTATACATGGCCTCGTACCTGCTCGATGTCACGTGTGCAAGGAACGTCTTCACCGGCATGAATCTAAGTTGGCATGTTGTAGATCTCCTGATCCACGTCTACTTCAACATACTATGGGAGAAAATGTACAAGAAATATTACACACTCATCTGCAATGAATTCATTGCCTGCGTTTATTTTATTATTTTTAAGAAGGAATGCCCAAGAGTATCGGTGGTAACCAAGAAAATGATAGCCAAGGTAGGCCATTGGTACTTCGACGAACACTCAACCTACATCAGGGTGTTCAAGGCCACTAGAGAACCACATCTCCTACCCTCTCATGTCCCATATCGGCTCGTTGTGGGAGAAATAGGTTATCATACCATCGTGCAGGGCTATAACGCCACATTGGTTAAAGAAAATAAATGAGCTTTCATACCCTACGGTTTTCATATAGGGTTCTATCCGGTGAAGGATACTACTCAAGACAAACAAGAGGGGCTTAACCAACTAGAATTCAGATTCCACAAGCATGACCCTAAAGGCCTGGTATTCCAACATGCTTCAAAAGTATCATCCTGTTGGCCATATGCTCATGATAAGTTTGAGGACTAAATTTTCACAGAGAACGCCCAGAAATAAGATGCAGTGGTTCAGAGGATGTCCAACCCAAACATGACCAGGTTTAAGGCCATGAGCATGGATGAACATGTGGAAATGATAGAGCAGTCATCTCAACAGGCCCTCAAGGCCAAGGAAGGGATCAGAGTGACAAAGACAATAGAGGCACATAGAAGGGGATTAATATTAATACAAGGGGCACAGAGGATCATTGATCAGTTGCAAAATGACCTTGACTTTATAGAAATGACGAGGATCCTGGATGATGACCCATTTTAAAGATGAGTAGTTAAGTGTTAAAGTAGTCAAGTATTGGGCACGAGCAGTAGAAATAAATAAGATCCTTTCAGCCTCGATAGACCAACACAGATTCCCATATGCTAACACATGTGAGGAACTCTTTGTCAAGTGGTCAAAGTATGAGAAGAGTCATCCACTTAAGTGACACCATTTGATGACTATTAGAAGACAAAGAGATGGAAATGCCATGTGCCGATGTTTTGTTTTACTTAGCTTGCACTTTTGATAGTTATTTTTAGTTAATAATTTGTTATAAATAAGAGGATTGACCTTTTAGAAAGGGTTGATGGTTTTGGCAAAGACCCCGATTTTTGGAATTTAAAATAACTATTTCAGAACTACCTTAATTGAGAAGTCATGTTTAGGACCAAAGATAAATTTGTGTTTTACATCAAAGGTGAGTGTGATTGGATCATAAGGAGGAATTACTTTTGACTTTATCTCATGAATGGATGCTATAATGAGTAAGAATTTCTGAATCTATTGATAAGTTAGTGGATTCAATATATTTTTATGGTTCTTATCTCTAATGATGGAAAGAAAATCATTGTGTTAATTTGTGATTAATGGTTAGAGCTAAGGAAACTATTTTTGTTGCCATCATTTTATTGCATGCATGTTTTATTTCGATAATTGTATCTCAGTCAATAATTCAAATACCAACAAGTTGATGTATTAGTACTAGGCTTATCACAGGTATAAAAAAACTTTGTTTGCATGCTGAAGCATGAGGGTTATCCCAAGTTCATCCTTATTCAGTAGTTAATATTTCCCCTTTACCCAACTGGTCTATACCAGCACAGATCTTTTAGAAAACCCAACTATTAAATACAATACAAATGAGAACGTTTAAAATGAAGGAGGCATTTTCATAAGAAGATATCATGTCAATCACTATGTAAATCCCATTTATTATTTGGCTGGATCGACAGATCTAGAGAACCATTCCAAAATCAAACGCTGCAGAGTCTAATTGGGCCTTGATGGTGGGTTTGGTTCCTGTTGTTGAGTTAAATGGATTTATGACCCCTCAATAGAATTGCCTCTAGAAAGAGGTCCTAATGAATGAATAGTTGATAATATTTCTAATGTAATATTTCACACAACCTGTAGATTCAAAATAACCCACATGCATGGCTAGTCATTCTCAATACATCCCACACACACTAAGTATTCTTGAAACAAGTAACTCATCCTAGCAAGAAGAAGAACATTTATTCCCTAAAATACCTTACGCTCTTCCCCACGAGGAGTTGAACCAGTCCATAATAATCACGAGAGCTTACACCCGACAAATTGGAGCGCTACCCTTATCCCCGTTACTTCCTCACAGAAAACAAGTAAGTAGACCAGAGATTGACACCCTTGACCAAGTTTTTGTCCACACAGTAGAAGACCTGGTAGATTTGTCCCTCACCGAGATTGAACATCCCCTTAATTTGATCCCAGAAACACCAGTTGGTAACTTCTCTGAGCCCGACTATTTTTTTGACGAGGAAGGGTTTAACTCAGAATGCTCAGTTTCGAAGTCGGACGAAATGAAAGATAACAATGATCATAATGAAGAAAGGGGAAACCCACCTCAGAATAATCAACCTTGGTTGGCCAGAGATGCTCTAGCCATCCCCGGATGAGTACATAACCTTCCCCGACATCCATAAATGTTACTCCCTAAATTTGACCTTGAAACCTCAGGATTGCCTGAAGACCATATCAAAAAATTCATACTAGCTATTTGACTGATGAATTTCCAACATGAATACATAGTATGCAGTCTTTTCCCCTATACTTTTGAAAATTCAGCCTCAACGTGGTATTTAAACTTTCTTGTAGGGTCCATAATTAGTTGGACAAATGTTCAAAAGAATTTTTTAGATAAATTTGCAGAAGAAACCACTACAGGAGCTTTGATGGTTGAGTTATTCACCGCCACCATGAGTTCAAAGGAGAAGGTTAAAGAATTCAATCAATGATTTACCACTATCCTAAACAAATTTCAACCCAAAGCTAAACCTACTAAGGAGTTGCAAATCGAAGTATATGCTAATGCTCTCCCTGCTTCCATTTCCATGTTTGTAAAAAGGGTTGCCAAAACAACCCTAGCTGAGAATTTCGAGGAAGCCAAAATAATAGAATTCCAAATGAAGGGATGTAAAGAAGGCCATGTCTCATTAGTCAAGAAGGAATCTCAACCTCTACCGAGGAGAGGAATCTTGTTTACTAGACCCCCAGGGAAACAAACATAATAAGGTCCCGAAAAAGGAAGTGGAGACATAGAAGATCTACAACGAATGGTAAATAAGTTTTCAAAGGAAATCATAGACATGAAAAGAAGTGAAGGGGAAGAAAACTAAGGTCAAAGGCCCTATAAACCCTTTTTAAAAAGAAATCCATCATTCAAAGAAATTGAACCTCCCCCAACCAAATTAAACATCGACCTAGGAAATGTGGCGTCTGATTCTTTCTGTACCTATCACCAAGAGAAACATTCTGAAAGAGATTGCTCACAATGGGTGCATTCCATGAATTTGATGTCCAATCGATTTCTAGACGAGGTTCCCCTTACCGAAAAATAAAGCGACTCAACTATGAATATTGTTGATCAGGAAGAATTTGATCCATTGGAAGAAACAACCATGCTAAAATGGGGCCCTGACCTACTGATGCCTTTCGATGATCTATTTGAGGTTCAAGAACCACCCGCAGAGGTCTTGGCTATGAAAACGTGAAGTAGGGGTCAACCGGTCTCAAACGAACTTACCATTTCCCAAACTTTGAGAGGAAAACAAATTTCCGATCACCCAAAAGAATCTATTGTCTCCCAAATAAATCCTATAAACATCCATACACAAGAATCGACCAAGCTAGACTACAACATAGTAGAAGATTTGAAAAAATTGAAGGCTAATATATCGATCATGGACATGTGTAGAATCCCTTAGAAAAAGGACTTTCTATTACAAGCTTTGAAGTCAATAGAAAATCCTATAACAAGCACTGACCAAGGAGAAAATCCATCCCTCTCAGATCTAAGAAATAAGCCAACTATAAATTCTTTCTCTGAAGATAAAAAGGGAAATCCTTTTGTCCCACCATTCCTCTTGACATTTGAAGTCTTCAACAAGAAACTCCATAATTGTTTGGTTGAATCAGGGGCATCCTCTAATGTTATGACATTATCTATTTGTAGGAAATTAAACACAATCCCTCTCAAAAGTGATAAACATGTGATACAACTCGATAGAACCCGGGTGAAAGTTATGGGACAACTCAAGGATGTCATGATCAAAATGGCGACAAACCCAAAATTTGTTCAAGTGATTGACATCATTGTAGTAGATATCCCAAAATGTTATGGATTGCTACTTAGTTGAGATTGGTTCAAGAAGTTGAATGGATACTTTAGCACAGACTGGGATCACATGTGGTTTCCATTAAAGGGGCACGTGAACATGATCATGATTGATAAGGAAAGATATCTCAAACATATTGTCACTGATTTAGAAGCCCTTAACGAACCCTCTTCGACATATTTCCCGGTGCTAGGAAATTATTCCCGTGACTCTGATTTCGTTAATTTATCACCTCTCTCACTTGATGTCCCTCTTACTCAAAACTCTGAAATGACTTTTCAAGAAACATTTCCAATGGCGGTAGAAGAAATCCTTTTATGTCAAGAACCTCTGTTAAAAACCACATATCAGATAGGAGGAAAGGAGGAAAGTGATAGGAAAAAAGAAACTGATGGTTTTCGATCACAAGTTTTGACCTTGTACTTTGATGGGTCTAAGTCTCAATAGGGATCAGGAGTGGGGTGTATCCTCATTGATCCCAAAGATAAATGGAATTTCTTGTCCTACAGACTATAATTTGAATGTGAAAACAACATCGCTGAGTATGAAGCCTTAGTGCAAGGGATAAAGAAAGACGTAGACTTAAACATTAAAGAACTAAAGGTTTTCAGAGACTCTGAAATCACCATTATACAAGTAAGGAACACTATACACTGCAACTCTCCCCACCTGAGGAATTATCTATCAGACAATTGGCTTAGGTTGATGGATAGTTGGTATGGATTGTTGGTTTTCATTGATTTCAACCCTTGGAGAGTGATATTGTAGATTGATGTCAACCCTTAGTGATTGATGTCAACCCTTGAAGAAAGATCGGTAGCACAAAGGTTTGGGTAATGGACCCAAGTTTTTTTTATGTAAATATGACTCATTATTTTCTTGTCATGGTTGATAATCAGTACAAATGGATGAACTCCAAAGTGGTCCCCTTATGGTGAAATCCCTCACGAGAAGACGTTTTGCAGATTGAGTTATCCTAGAAGTATGGTTAGAGAAAACATGTTTATTTGTGGAATAATGAGATGAATGTCAGTGAATTTGTCAGTGAAACTATCCTAGATGGAGAGTGCTTGTCATGCCATTTCTAGTGGTATGTGGAACGCCACATAACTCCTCACGGTTAGAGAGTTATGGACATAAGAAGTTAGAGAACCCAGGTTTGGGTAATGGACACAAGTTTTTTTTAGGGATAATGGTATGCATTTTGATATATTTTCAGGTAATAATATTCTATATGGATAGTACATGCCATTCCATTTTTGGTGCTATGTGGAACGTCACATAACTCCTCACAGTTTGAGAGTTATGGCCTTACGAAGTTGGAGGACCCGCATATGTCATATAGAAGCCCCAAAAGGTCAAAGTAGTCAAAGTGGTTTAAAAGATTTTTAGAAGGTAAATAATAAAGTGAAGTGATGAGTGTATTATAATTCAAAGTGAATACAAAATAAATTATTTAAATAATAAATTTAATGGAGAAATTAGAAGTGGGTTAACCCTAAAATAAGGAAAGTGGGCAAAGTGACCTAGAAGATGTTTTTAAGGAAGCTATTTGGAGAGTATAAATAAGAGGCAAGGCTCTCTCATTTTATATCACACTTGAGCATATTGAATATCTATATGTGTATGAGGTAACCAAAGGATATCTAAGCCAAATTTCTGAGGGAAGGTGAAGAAAAGAAGGTCGGAATTCAAGGAAGGATAAATTCTTTTGATGATGCTTTTTAAGATATATTCAACAAATTTTCAATGTGGGAACACTCTACAAGGTCGCTCTCTAGAATAAGCCAAAATTCAGCAAGGTATGCCATTTTTTCTATAACTACTTTTCTGAGAGGTTCCAAGTAGTGAAACCTGGAGGAATTTCATAAAACACACTGAAGAACATTGTGTATTAGTTTCAGATCTTTATTCATTACAAGTGTTATCACCGTAACAATTATATATGAAATACAAGTTTCAGATTTAGCGAATGGCTAAGATACTATGGATATGGGGCTAAATTTGAAGGACTAGGTTACATCTAGCAGAGAAAATGCCAATATAGAGGAGGCACAAAAGTGATGGGGCCTGACAGACCATTGATCCTGAAGCGGCCTAGATCGATAGCTAGGACGCATATCAAGCGATGAAGTAGTGCGGAGGATAATGTTTCGAGGGTGGGCCAGGGAAAATACCATGGTTTCACTTCTAGGACACGTGGCATCATCAAACATATCGGGGGGGGGAGCGGGTAGACTTGAAACCACCCAAGGTCACCCCGATGTCACGTGTTAATTTTTTTTTTGATATACGTCACTTCCAAAGATCGCATACAGAAAGGGAAGAGTTAACGACTTATACAGTCATATCAGTACCATTGCTCAAGTTATTTATGTTGTGCAGCGTCGGGTAAGTGCCACCAGAGAGACGATCTGAAGGCTCATCATTCAAAACTGATAGACAAGTGTGATAGGTCGTAGTTCGAACAAATACTTTCATCAGTAATCTATAATTAAGCACTCGATGACAATCATCCTCCAAAACATAGATAAATTTATCCTGTTTTGAGCAATCAACATTCCATTTTGAATGAAGTAATTAACAAGATCAACTTCCTAATTTTTATATGATTAAGGGAGACAAGTCTAAGTTTTTCTGCAAAATTGGGAAAAATGGATAAAGCTGATCAAGCGACCCCCATTGAACCAAGATTTTCAACTAATATGGTGAATTCATCAGTGAATAAGAAATATAGGTTGGTTTCATAGATATTAGCAATAAAATTCCATACAGATCCTACAATAGAACCAAAAGTGGACAAAGAGATCAAATTAAATCCCATCATAAGGGATTTAATCATCAACAGATACGCAGATGGGAGCTACAAGCAAGAAGTAAAGAGGAAGTGGAGCAAGCGACAGAAAATAGGAAACAGAGCTGAAGCGGTTGAGAGCACTGGGGAAAACCAACTAGTTTGGTTGAGCACTCTAAAGGAAGAAATCACAAATCTGGAATAAGTTCTCAGGTTGAATTGAGTATGTTTCATAAAAAATTTGAAATTATATGGACATGTGGCATTCAAAAAAAAACCTCGGATATGTCAGTCTTGTTTATAATGCTCCCTATAAAGTAAGAGAAAAGTTGTTATACGTTACTCCTTTTTGTAGCCGATCTCTATCTTTAGAACTATGGGGAAGTTGAATCGTTTTGAATCCTTCATGTAAATATTCTGTATATATCATTCCAAGGATAAATAAAGGAGGGATAAAAGAGGGGCCTGCCCTCTTAGCAGGAAGGCTTTGTAAAATCCTGGAGCTAAAGTGAATATACAATGTAGAAGTAAATTTTGGAACTGTTTATGAAAATATTCTAACTGGTTGTGATATGAGTTTTGTCTTCTTTCGTAGTGTGTATTTCTTGTGTCTTTGAAATCCCATTTACAATTTCCTCTTTTAAATCGGAGAGTTAAAAGTCTGTAATTCGTCTGATGATGCTCTAGACTTAGCAATTTAAATTCATGTGTGTGTTTCTTCCTAACTAATTCAGAATTCATTTGAAAATATGATCTGATGCAATTATGTGTTTTCCTTTTTCGTCTTTCTTCATGCAAATTTCAATTTACACTTAGTCTCATTGCCTCATTTATCCTTTTTCCTCTTGATAGCTCCAATGTTTTTTCACTGCTTTATTCATTTATGAATCCATAGCCCAAATGTCACCCTCATTTCCTCAACAGCTTTATAATACCCCCAAAAACAAACCAAATCTATCCAATGATTTACAAAGAAATATCAAGTGACAAGAGAGATCCCTCTCTGAATTGAGCAGGCTAGTTCCCAGCTCTAAAGTAGGTTGAAATAGTTACCTATGTCATTTTTCTATTCAGCCGGACAAAATTTACAGAGTGCTAAAAACAAGTACATAGCTATGATTATTTTAAGTTAGGGTTGTTGACTAATCCAAAACTAGTCATGTGAGACTAAAGAAAAGTTTGATGAAATTGCTAGTCTCTTGTTGTTAAAGTTAATGAAGTTTTGTAGGTATGTGATCATATACACCAGGTCTATTACAGAGTTACAAATGATATTTGGATGATGATATTGATGATGGCTTTTGGTTGCGGTACATGTTGGATACATGATTGAGACAAGTAGTTGATGATTTGGCACATACATGAGGTGTATAGTTGATGATGTTGGTACATATTGATGAGTCATAGTTGATGAGTAGTTGATACATGATTGGTACATACTTGGTAAATGGTTGGAGGCACTTGTTAGTATTATTGTTGACACATGGTTTATGGATGATGTAGCATACTTGTATTATTAGAAGCACATATTGATATTGGTGATGATTACAAGTTGTTGTGTTATACTTGGTTGATGGACATCTTTGAGAGTTGTCTTGGTGTTTGATCTTGGTGAGTATATCTGATTTGGTTGATAACATTGATGAGACAAGTTATTGTGATAGGTTGTTTGGATAGGTTATTTGTACAGGTTTGGTGCATGGTTGATGCACTTGTTCATGGTACAGGTTGAGGTACAGTTTGGTGCATGGTTGATGCACTTATTTATGGTACAGGCTGATTACAGGTTGTTTGGTACAGGTTGGTGCATGGTTGATGCACTTGTTTATGGTACAGGTTGATTACAGGTTGAGGTACAGGTTGATGCATGGTTGATGCATGGTTCAGATTATTGGTGTAGGTTGATTGGTACAGGTTTACAATAGTATATCTCACAGTGATAGTGTGACAGTGGTTCCATCATTCTACTTATACGTCAGGGTGGTTGGACAGGGAAAGGACAGGTGGTTGTAGACACCTTTCGGTTGTAGTTGGAAAACATAGGGGGTTGTAGCATCCTTCTGGTTGTAGCCAGAGAATTGGGGAGTTGGAGCTTCCCTCAAGTTGTAGCCTGAGAAACTAGGGGGTTGGAGCCTCCTTCTAGTTGCAGCTAGAAAACAAAGGAAGTTGGTGCTTCCAATGAATTTAATTCTTCNTCCAACTACAACCGAAAGGTGTAGTTGGAAAACATAGGGGGTTGTAGCATCCTTCTGGTTGTAGCCAGAGAATTGGGGAGTTGGAGCTTCCCTCAAGTTGTAGCCTGAGAAACTAGGGGGTTGGAGCCTCCTTCTAGTTGCAGCTAGAAAACAAAGGAAGTTGGTGCTTCCAATGAATTTAATTCTTCAAGACATATAAGATAAATCATTCTATGATTTTCTCCTACTTTGGGTTTTCACATAAAACACTGGTGTACTGTGTATGCATATGATTGTTCATTTGTTCATTGTTTATTTACTCTGCAGTTATTGGATGATAATGATACATTGATATAACACTTGGATTATATGGTTAAAAAGGATTAAATTGCTCTATTACTAATTCACTCCCCCTCTCAGTAATCCAACAATTGGTATGAGAGGAGGTTCCTTCAGGAAACAATTTAACCACTCGAAGGAGATCATGGATTATTTTGAGAATGGAGTAACAATGTTTAATGGTCGGAATGGTTTTAAGTATGAGATGTGGAGCATAAGGAAGAAAGTATTTTTACAGGCACAAGGACATTATATTTGGCTATCAATTGTTACATGATATGATAGTTCAAAAAGGGCAAAGACTGTAGCCAAGAAGGAATTGAGGAAGAATAACAAAATAGCAATGGATTTCATCTCGGAAGGATTACCTAATTTGGTAAAAGAAAAGGTTGGTAAATGTTCATCAGAAAAAGAACCTTGGGATAAGTTACATGACATAATTCTTCACCCATAACAGATTCAAAAAATGTCAAAGAAGATGTAGATACAAATCAAGAAGAATTATGTTCACCATGTCAAGAAGATTTATAAGATGAAGAGTACATAATCACCAGAGGTATGTTGTTTTGTTTTAATTGTGAAAAACGTGGACATATTGAAATATAATGCCATGAAGGAAATGAGACAAAAAAAACTAATTGAAAAGGAAGACAATTATAAAGAAGAATTGATTAGTTCTTTAGATGAACTAAGAGAAGAAAACAATTCACTCAAGAAAGAATTGATGAAACAAAAGGAAAGTGTTCACATTTTTGAAGAATCCCAACAGGTCATCGAGAACTTAATAACTCAACTAGAAGAAGTAAGAAATATCGAAGAAAATCTTGAATATCAAAAGCAGTGTTTGGAAACCAACATAGCAACACGGAAGGAAGAAGCAGAAATGAGAGAGAAGATATTGACAGATCATCTTAAGGAAAGAACTAATGATCTAAACCAACTTGAGGCAGAGTTTGGTCAAGAAGAGAAAGGACTTGAAGAAGAAATAATCACATTTAAAATTCAGATTAAAGAAGAAAAAAGAACAGAAGAAGTCATGAAGTCTCGGATAATGAAGAAACAAGAAGAGGTTGAGAATCTTGAAGAATAAGTTGTCACATTGAGAAGTAAATTTGTCAAGCTTAACAAGAACGTTGAAGAGACAAAAACTTCCACATTAGTTATAGAGAATGAATAGAAGCACTCTAGGTTGCTAGAAAAGAAGAATGAAGAAAATAGAAAGAGTTATGNNNNCCTAGGTATGCAAATTTATTTTATGGTAATTTTTTTTATTGTACTAACTTTGGGCATAAGGTTGCAGATTGCAGGGATTATAAAAGAAATGTTCAAACAAGAATTGCCTATGTGGTCACATGTAACATTGAGTGTTACAAATGTCATAACTATGGACACATAGCCAGTGATTGTAGAAGCATTATTTATACTTCCATTAAAGAGAAAACTGATATCAAATATAAGAAAGTATGGATAATAAAATGGGAAGAACAAGTGAACAAAGACCAGGTACCATAGATCGCAAGTTTGGCAATAAAACGAGATGAAGAAAATTCTACAGATAAAAGGAAAGATGTCATATACAGAAAGGTTTGCAAAATAGTTGAAAGAAAGGAAGGACAGGTAAATAAGGAACAGGTTCAAGAGATTGTACTTTCAGGCATTGTAGTGAAAGATGAATCCACAGAAAGAAAGAAAGAAGTTAGATCTCAGAGAGATAATGAATCTACCAATGAAGATGATGATGAATCTACCAATGAAGATGATGATGAATACAAATTAAAGTAGGAATTGTTCTGAGCCATCTGGCTTAGATACTCCCAAGTAATATGAATATTATACAGGGGGAGTCTATGCGATAACTGTGATAGAACAAAGAACCATCCTTCGAGAATATTGGAGATTTTGAGAAGACAGATTCAGAGCAATCAGTTAGCAGAAGTACAGTTTGATAGATTAATCAAGACTTCATGATAGTATAGTGATAAATGGGTCAACATTATGGACAGTTGCGCAAGTAGAGTCTTGGACAGTATGGACAAAGATGGATTTGTAAGAACACTTAGAAGGTTTGGAAAGATATATGATTGTGGACGAGAGAATGGATTCATAGATTGGTTCAGAAAGTGGTTCAAAGAAAAAGGAACATTATCATAATGGATGATAATTACACAGGAAATGGCTCGAACAATGCTAATGGATTCCAAATTGATAGATATTTTTTGGACACATGTAGTGAATACATCAGTTCACATTCAAAACAGAGTAATGCTCAGAAACAACAATTACAAAACTCCCTACGAACTATGGAAGGGAAGCATAGACAACAACCTCTACATCAAGGTAACTCAAGGTAATATTTTATTAATTGAAATTTATGTTGATGATATTGTTTTGGAAGTACTAATGACATGTTAAGATAGAAATTTGCAAAGGATATGCAGAATGAATTTGAAATGTCATTACTTGGAGGACTATCCTTCTTTCTGGTTCTTCATATATGTCAAAGAAGCCAAGGAATTTTTATTTCTTAAACTAAGTATATCATAGAAATGCTAAAGATGTTCATAATGGAATATTGCAAACCAGTTGCAAGTTGAGTGAAGATGATGATTCAAAGTCTATATACTAGAGGCAATACAGGTCAATGATTGGTAGCTTACTATATGTGACAACATCTAGACCAGATGTAATGCAGGCGGTTGGACAGGTGGCAAGATTTCAAGCAACACCAAAGGAATCACATGTATTAGCAGTGAAGAGGATTTTCAGATATCTCAAAGGAACATACGAGTTTGGATTATGGTATTCAAAAGGAAAGGATCTATCACTTATTACCTACACAGATGCAGATTGGGCAGGTTGCATTGGTGACTGATGAAGCACCAGTGAAGCATCGTTCTAATTGGGGGAGTGTTTAGTATCATGGCTAAGAAAGAAACAATCATCAATATCTCTATATACAACTGAGGCATAGTATATTGTAGCAGCAACATGTTGTACACAGGTTCTTTGGATGAAACAAACTTTGACAGATGTACAGGTTGAGTATGATGAGCCCATTCCAATCTATTGTGATAATACAAGTGTCATCAGTATCTCAAAAAACCTAGTGATGCACTCCAAGACAAAGCACATTCAAATAAAGTATCACTTTCTACGAGAACGGGTTGTAGAGAAGAACATCAGAGTTGAATATGTGGGAACAAAAGAACAAGTGACATACATCTTTACAAAACCTCTTCCATGGGAAGTCCTTGATTATCTTCGCCAGAGACTAGGAGTAATTTCTACTCCAAAATGAATACTTTTGAATGCTTATCTTATATGTATTAGATGTACACGAGGAAACACCATAAATAGGACAAAGGGGAGATATTTATCATATGCAAACGTAAACTCTTGGAGAGAGAGCATAGAGGCATGTTTCCAAGGGGAGCGATTGTCACAAGGGAAGAATGAATGATATGACTTCATAGTGATATCCTTTGTCAAAGGGGGAGATATTATTCATATGAAGGGAAAGAGAGTAATCAAAGGATTATAAACCCAAAGAAAAATAAAAGGCACGTAGACAGGGGGAGAAGCCCCAAGGAGAGTTCAGTCAAGAGGAGCAACCCCAAAGGGAGATACTCTTTTCCATTGATGTCAAAGGGGGAGAGATAGAAACATTGATAAAGAGTATAAGCATGAATGTTATCATGACTAAGTGTTGACATCAATGTTAGTGTTGACATCAATGCCAAAGGGGGAGATTGTCAGACAGTTGGCTTAGGTTGATGGATAGTTGGTATGGATTTTTGGTTTTCATTGGTGTCAACCCTTGGAGAGTGATATTGTAGATTGATGTCAACCCTTGAAGAAAGATCGGTAGCACAAAGGTTTGGGTAATGGACCCAAGTTTGTTTGATGTAAAGATGACTCATTATTGTCTTTTCATAGTTGATAATAAGTACAAATGGATGAACTCCAAAGTGGTCCCCTTATGGTGAAATCCCTCATAGGAAGACGCTTTGCGGATTAAGTTATCCTAGAAGTATGGTTAGAGAAACCATGCTTATTTGTGGAATAATGAGATGAAGGTTAGTGAATTTGTTAGTGAAACCATCCTATATGTATAGTTCTTGTCATGCCATTTCTAGTGGTATGTGGAACTTCACATAACTCCTCACGGTTAGAGAGTTATGGCCATAAGAAGTTGGAGAACCTGGGTTTGGGTACTGCAATTAAGTTTGTTTGATGGATAATGGTATGAGTTTTGATATATTTGTAGGTAATACTATTCTATATGGATAGTATATGTCATTCCATTTCGGGTGGTATGTGGAACGTCACATAACTCCTCACGGTTTGAGAGTTATGGCCTTACGAAGTTGGAGGACCCTCATATGTCATCTAGAAGCCCCAAAAGGTCAAAGTAGTCAAAGTGGTTTAAGAGATTTTTAGAATGTAAATAATAAAGTAAAGTGATGAGTGTATTATANAGTGGGTTAACCCTAAAATAAGGAAAGTGGGCAAAGTGACCTAGAAGATGTTTTTAAGGAAGCTACTTGGAGAGTATAAATAAGAGGCAAGGCTCTCTCATTTTATATCACACTTGAGCATATTGAATATCTATAGGTGTCTGAGGTAACCAAAGGATATCTAAGCCGAATTTTTGAGGGAAGGTGAAAAAAAGAAGGTCGGAATTCAAGGAAGGATAAATTCTTTTGATGATGCTTTCTAAGATCTATTCAACAAATATTATGTGCGGGGCACGCTCTACAAGGTCACTCTCTAGAATAAGCCATAATTCATCAAAGTGTGCCATTTTTTCTATAACTATTTTTCTGAGACGTTCCAAGTAGTGACACCTGGAGGAATTGCATAAAAGACACTAAAGAACATTGTGTATCAGTTTCAGATCTTTATTCATTACAGGTACATAGTTATGATTATTTCAAGTTAGGGTTGGTAACTAATCCAAAACTAGTCATGTGATACTAAAGAAAAGTTTGATGAAAATTCTAGTCTCTTTTTGTTAAATTTAATGAAGGTTTGTAGGTATGTGATCATATACACCAGGTCTATCACAGAGTTACAAATCATATTTGGATGATGATATTGATGAGGGATTTTGGTTGAGGTACATGTTGGGTACATGATTGAGACAAGTAGTTGATGAGTTGGCACATACATGAGGTGTATAGTTGATGATGTTGGTACATATTGATGAGTCATAGTTGATGAGTAGTTGATACATGATTGGTACATACTTGGTACATGGTTGGAGGCACTTGTTAGTAGTATTGTTGACACATGGTTTATGGATGATGTAGCATACTTGTATTATTAGAAGCACATATTGATCTTGGTGATGATTATGACTTGTTGTGTTATACTTGGTTGATGAACATCTTTGATACTTGTCTTGGTGATTGATCTTGGTGAGTAGATCTGATTTGGTTGATAACATTGATGAGACAAGTTGTTTTGATAGGTTGTTTGGACAAGTTGTTGTGACAGGTTTAGTGCATGGTTGATGCACTTGTTCATGGTACAGGTTGAGGTACAGGTTGGTGCATAGTTGATGCACTTGTTTATGGTAAAGGTTGATTATAGGTTGTTTGGTATAGGTTGGTGCATGGTTGATGCACTTGTTTATGGTACAAGTTGAGGTACAGGTTGATGCATGGCTCAGGTTATTGGTGTAGGTTGATTGGCACAGGTTTACAACAGTATATATCACAGTGATAGTGTGACAGTGGTCCCATCATTCTACTTATATGTTAGGGTGGTTAGACAGGGCAAGGACAGGTGGTTGTAGTCAGAGAACATAGGGGGTTGTAGCCTCCTTCTGGTTGTAGCTAGAGAATTGGGGAGTTGGATATTCCCTCAGGTTGTAGCCTGAGAAAATAGGGGGTTGGAGCCTCCTTCCAGTTGCAGCTAGAAAACAAAGGAAGTTTGTGCTTCCAATGAATGTAATTCTTCAAGACATATAAGATAAAGCATTTTGTGGCTTTCTCCTGCTTTGGGTTTCCACGTAAAACAATGGTGTACTATGTATGTGTATGAGTGTTCATTTGTTGATCACTTATTTACTCTGAAGTTATTGGATGATAATGATACATTGATATAACACTTGGATTATATGGTTAAAAAGAATTAAATTTCTCTATTACCGATTCACCCCCCCCTTTTGGTAATCCAACATTATCAACAGGAAGTGCACAGACTAATAGAACATTTTGAAGCCTTCAACATTACAATGATCCCCAGAACAAAGAACACTCTTGTTGATTCCTTGGCCACCACTGCCTCAAGGATGTCCTCTTTAGAAGACTATGAAGCCTCTTGGTTCAATGTGGAGCTACTCTGCAAACTGTCGGTTCCCAACAATATTTATAATTGGAAGGTCTTTGAAGGAGATGAACAGATCATAAACTTCTTAACCAATCAGAAAATTTTTAAAGATCTAGATATTGAAGATGAAATATTTTAGGAGCAACTAGTAGAAACTGATCCACGTGTACAAAGAGCTCAAATAGATCAATTGACTAAAAAACAGAGGTTTCACACGATACCAAAAGGGGTAGCCAATTTAGAAAACCTTTTTGACTTAAGGGAAAGATTTAAGGGATCAAAAAACACAAATATAGGGAGTTCTTGTCCCATGTACAATACCATAAATATAGGAACCCCAGAGAACCCTAAGAATATAAATCTTGGCAAGACAATATCTAAAGAATAAACGAAGGCCTATCTCAAACTTTTCATAGAATATCAAGATGTTTTTGCATGGTCCTACTGAGATCTAAAAACTTATAATACTCACATTATCCAACACACAATCCCATTAAAACCCAAAGTAAAACCATTCCAACAGAATCTTCGAAAGTACCACCCATCCCTGGAGCCTCTCATGTGTTAGGAGTTGAATAAATTACTAGATGCTAAAATTATCTTCCAGGTTAGACACTCTGCATGGGTAGAAAATTTGGTTCATATTAGGAAAAAGATTAGCGATATCCATCTGTGTGTGGATTTTGAAAACCTCAACAGAGCATTAGAAAATGATAACTACCCAGTCCCACCGATGGATCAACTCTTGTAGACCATGTCTGCTTATGAGATTTTCTCCCTGTTGGAAGGTTTTTCAGGTTATAACCAGGTTCTAGTCTCAAAGGAAGACCAATTGAAAACTACCTTCCGAACCAAGTGGGGAACCTTTTCTTATAAATGCATGCCCTTTGGGTTAATCAATGTAGGCGAAACCTTCCAAAGGGCCATGGATGTAGCATTTCAGGTACTAATCAACTAATGTATTGTATTTTATTTGGACGACGTGATTGTGTATTCAAAGAATAGAGAAGATCACATCAAAGACCTAACCCAGATTTTTGAAAGGTGTAGGAAATACGGTATATCGTTAAACCCTAAGAAAACTATCTTTGGTGTCAAGGAAGGGAAACTATTAGGTCATGTTATATCTCAAGCAAGAATTCACATAGACCCAAAACGAATTAGGGCAATAGCTCAGCTTCCATTACCCCACAACAAAAAGGATATGCAATCATTCTTTGGAAAAATCAATTTTATGAGGAAATTCACCCCTGATTTCACGGAAACCATCAAACCCTTACAAAATATGATCTGCAAAGATGATGAATTTAAGTGGGATGATGAACAAAAAATTTCTTTCAGCAATATTAAGACTGCAATATCTCAAGCTCCAGTGTCGCGAAGTCTTGACTTTAGAAAATATTTTTTCCTATACACTTTTTTCTTCGACCAATCATTAGCTACAGTATTGACTCAGAAGGATGATGGAAACAATGAGGCCCTAGTCTCATTTATGAGCACTAATATCCAAGGTTCTGAACTAAATTACCCTACTATAGACAAGCAGGATTATGTGGTGTACAAGGTAGTGAAACACTTTAGATCTTACATCCTAAAGAACCATACCAAAGGAATTGTGCCTCATCCCATAGTATGATCCCTATTCACTCAGTAGGAGATGGGGGAAAGAATATGGAACTGGATGGAAGTGGTCCAAGAATCTTATCTCGATATAAAACCTGCCAAACTGATTAAGGGACAAGGATTATGTAAATTGGCAGTTGAATCCCAGGACAAAGTAAATGAAGACCTCGTGTGGGAGAATGAATTGGCATTATGGTATAGTGAAGCTTCATATGTATCCCCAAGGAAGGAGTCTTGGTATGGGAAATTATCTTATCTTCTGCACCATGGGACTTACCCAGAAAACCTAAATCCTAAGGAAAGGAGAGCTCTCAGACTAAAATTGACACAATATCATCTCATAAATTCAGTGCTCTTCCACGTTAATTACAATGGGGTAATTTTAAGATGTCTCGAATGAGAAGATGCATACAAGGTTCTGAAGGAGCTCCATGATGGTCCTGCAGGTGGACACTTCATAGGGAATACCACTACTCTTAAAATACTGAGAGTCGGCTATTATTGGCCTACTCTGTTCAGGGATGCTCACACATATGCTAGGAACTGTAAAACTTGTTAGGTAAGCATGGGGAGGGAAAAGAGAGCAGTTGTCCCACTCCAACCTGTGGCTGTCTCCAGGCCATTTGAGCAATGGGGGTTAGATATCATATGAGAAATTACACCGAATTATTCAAAACAACATAGATGCATATTGACTATCAGAGACTATTTCATGAAATGGGTGGAGGTCGTCCCTCTGACTCATGTAAATGAAAAGATAGTGATCCAATTCATAAAAAAACAATTGATCACAAGGTTCGACATGCCTTATGTTCTTGTTTTTTTATAATTCCTTTTATTTTTCTTCCACCTTATTAACAAAGTTTTCTCTAGAAAAAGTAATCATAATCATATACTCCACAAACTACTATCCATAGGGGAACAGAGTGGAAGAATCAACCAATAAGAACCTAGTGAGGATATTAAAGAAAATAGTCACAGACAACCATAGGAATTGGAACAATTCACTTCATAATACCTTATGGGATAATAGAATAACACCCAAGGAAGATATAGGAATTTCCCATACTTTCTGGTATACGGACAGGAAGCCATTCTCCCGAATGGGCTATATCTTCCATCTCTTCAGCTTGCTCAGGATTCCATAGGAAAACCCTCATTGGTTATTCAACAAAGAATTGATACCCTCCTCATGGTGGAAGAAGAAAGGGAGAAAGAAAATTCAAATTCCATTGCTCATCAAAAGATAGTTAAAAGGTGGTTTGAAAAGCATAAGACCAAAGAGAATAATTTTGAAGTAGGAGACTTGGTCCTGAAATGAGACAAAGCGAATGAGCCGAAGGGAAAATATTCAAAGTTTCAGAATCTATGGCTCGAATATTTCAAGTAGTCGAGAAACTTGGGGAAGGCACGTATCGGTTGCAAAATCTGAGGGGGGAACCTGACACCCTCTCGGTGAATGGCCAAGACCTAAAACAATATTTCTGTTAAAAAAATAATGTGTGTGTTTTCATAACATTTTGTTTTTAGGTAGGCTGGTTGTAGAGTCCTTCATTTTTGTTTTCTTGTTATAGTACTTTTTTCACTTTGAAGTTTGTGTTTTGCAAGGTATTGGTTGACCTTAGTTCATGCAGTATAACAAACTATGTTCTTGACTCATGCTTACATACAATAAAAGAAGTGTTGGGAGAATTGCAGTTGTTTTGAAGGAGTTTTGTATTTAACCTATGCAAATAAACAAACTTGGAAAAGTGATGAAATGTCTGCTTGGTGGTCTGGTAAAACCTAAAGGGAAAGATGGTAAGATGGAAAGGACCACATGTACCTCAAGACAAAGCTAGCAAAATTTCACCTTAGCCATTTCATTTTGCAAATAACAAATGTCCTCTTCTCCCACTCTCTCAGGGAACTCTACCAAAATAAAATCAATTATATCAAATGAGTGCAAAGTAGGAGAGGGTATGCAGATAACTCCGTCAGGGATATGGACACTCATTGGCAGTGGAGTAAGGTTTATGACATTGGGGTGACTCTGTCAAGGCTATGCACACTCGCTGGCAGCAGAGAAACACCGTAGCAATTGAATGATGATAACTAAAAGGCCTAGTTTCAGTGAATTATTTACTCGACTCTTGTCAAAAGAGGGCATGGGTCATGGTTAAAGGAAACAAAGGTGGAATAAAGTTTGAAACCCCATAGGCAAGCCCAGATTCACCAACCCAGGAATTTCAAACGCAAGGATAGAACAGGCTCTGATTAAAAACTTGTTAAGTTCTTAACCATCTTCTGCATCAGTTGAGCCCAGGGAAGGAACATAGATTCTGATTTCGCCTAGTAAGTCACCATTTGTTGAATTCTCAACACACCCTAAAATCCTTATTAAATTTCATCACATTTTGGGTACCACTTGTTTCTTCACTGTCTGACTCAATTTCATTTTGGGAAATGGTTTATATTTGTTTGTTTCCATGTCTCTTATCACCTAGTCAATTTTTGTTTGAACTGGTGAAACCTCATGTCTAAAATACCTTAACACTAGAATTAAGAATCAACAGCTAAAGACCACACCTAACACGCTCAGGTTAGACATTGGGAATAATTCAAGTAAGTAAAGGAACCACACAAAAACAACAGTCGTCGAGCGTTGATCCTCATCGACATCGACATAAGTCGGTTTTGGTTTGCATAAGTTATTCACATAAAGGTTTGAGTGATAGACGATCCCCTTCAACATCGTAAAAATATGAGAAAGACAGTCGCTAACAAAGGACATAAAGAAATTTCCGATAGCCGATGCCCTATGTGCCTTATCGGGATCAGGGAAATCCAGAAAGGTTACAACAATCGTTTTGACCACGATAAAATGATCATTGATTTCTGATCCTCGATGCATTTTCGGCATCAATACTTTTTCAAGGGAGTTGATTCGAGAGAACTTGGGTAAGTTTATCGTCGATCGTCGATCCTGGACACTTTTTGGTGTCGACAAGTTAGGATTTGGTTTTAGAACAAATGGGTTAAAGAAAGTCCTGAATCCAATTAACATGAGTGAATTAAGTCATTGGTTTCGAATGCCACGTGTCATTACAATGTAAGGGGGTCATACAATCTAGTTTTTATCTTGAGTCATATTTTTTTGGTTCCCTGGATCCTAGTCACGCCTCCTAGTCAAATTTTCCATGTCATCTCTATACGACAAGATCAATCAATGTCAGAGATTTTGGAAGAGGATATCAACAAAAATGTTCAAAGCATAATCCCAACTCTCGATCCACCGACTAAAAGAGTGAAATGATGGGATGTTTGCGGCATAAGATACGATCATATTTGGAAATTTAATAGACCATTTAATTCCTGATCCCACATTTGTTGCTACCGCGTGCACCAATTAGACAACAACATTTTGAAATCACCAATAGACCACATTACCATCCATTCCCTTGTCATCAACCCACAATGAATTTAATTTTAAACACCTCTGAAGATTTGGTGGTAGATTTAATGAAACTACACTCATAACCTGAATTGAATGGCCGATGCGACAAGGTAAGTTATTTCCTGTTTAAATCTCTAGAATAATTTTTTTTTAACCAATTCATCCTGTGCACAAGTTTAAGTCCATAGCATCCAAAGAAGAAAAGAGAGTGTCTCAAGACTGTATTGACCCTCCGATTATCAAAACCAGGTTTAACAAGCTACAAAGGTATGTGTTCAAGTTTGTCAATTCGATAATCATAATTTATATTTTCATCCGGTTTCTTACACAATCTCTAAAATTTTCTCTAGTTGCAGGAAAAAATGTCGCCAAGAAATCCAACCACCAGACGCTCTCTAAGGTTTCCCAAGCTAAAGGAAGCTGAAATAGGCGAAGGCTCTTCTTTGGGGACCACAAGGAAGTTGGAGTACGATCCCAGGGTGGAGCTTGTCATCAAAACCTAGACTAAGAAAGCTTTTTCCCAGCCTCCGACCTTCGGTGATACTGAAGCAAGCATTGGTTCCAAAGTAATTCCCCCACAGTGGGGGGGTATCTTTAATAGGATTAGCCGAGAAGAATACCTAGAATATATCCCACATAGTGATTAGGATGTAAGGTCTCTCATTGACCAGGTGTTCCCAAACATTCGGCATTCGTATTTACACATGGTGGCAAGCAGAACCCCCATTTTCCCCTGCATAGAGGTTTTGAAATGGCTCATCGACCATATAGACAGGCATAAGTTCTTGATCAATGATGGGAATCATGGATGCATCAAATGTTTCCTCCCAACAGAAGTAAAAAAGTACTATAAGCTCAGGGACCTAGAGGAGCATCTCAACATGGACTTCGTGGTAAAGTTCTATGAGTTCCATGACACCAGTCGGTTGATGGCATCATGGTGTAAGGAGGATAAGAAGTTCACTAAACGGAGAAATGGCTAATATGGAATGATTAATCTGAGGGATCCATTCATCTATTTGATGGCTCTAATCTACCAGTTATATGGAGAAAAGGACTACTCCAAGTTTTTGAATGCATGGATGCCTTTGGCGTACACAGTTGCAATCGTCAGGAGTAGCTTCAACTGGGGTGCGATAATATGAAAAAAATTAAGCATCTGTGTACAACAAGCTCAGATTCTGAAGGAAGGAGAGGCACCAACTTTATACATGGCCTCGTACCTTCTCGATGTCATGTGCACAAGGAATGTCTTTGCTAAAATGAATTTAAGCTGGCATGTTGCAGAGCTCCTCATCCACATCTACTTCAACATACTATGGGAGAACATGTACGAGAAATCTTATGCACTCATCTGTGATGAATTCATCGCCCACATTTATTTTATTATTTTTAATAAGGAATGCCCAAGACTATTGGCGGCAACCAAGAAAATGATAGCCAAGGTGGGCCATTGGTACTTGGACAAACACTCAACCTACATCAGGGTGTTCAGGGCCACCGGATCACCACATATCCTACCCGCTAATGTCCTAGACCAACTCATTGTGGGAGAAATCTATTATTAGACCATCCTACAGGGATATAATACCACATTGGTCAAAGAAATGAAATGAGCTTTCACACCCTACGATTTTCATATAGGGTTCTATCAAGTGAAGTATATTTCTCAATCCAAACAAGAGGGGCTTAACCAACTGGAATTTAGATTCTAGACAGGTCAATTCCACAAGCAGGACCCTAAAGGCTTGGTCCTCCAACTTGCTTCTCAAGTATCATCATGCTGGTCATATGCTCATGATAAGTTTGAGGATGAAATTTTCATAGAGAATGCCCAGGACTAGGGTGAGGTGGTGCAGAGGATGGAAAACACAAAAATGACCAGGTTCAAGGCCATGAGCATGGATGAATAGGTGGAAATGATAGAGCAGTCAGCTTAAGAAGACCTTAGGGGCAGGGAAGATATCAAAGAAGCATAGACAACATAGGAATAGAGAAGGGGATTACTCTGGATATAAAGGGCGTAGAGGATCATTGATCACTTGAAAAATTACCCCGACTTGATAGAAATGACAAGGATCCTAGCTGATGACCCAGTCGAAAGCCGAAGAGAGCCAAGTAGCCTAGAGCCGATACAAATTCAAGAAACCATTGGGTCAGAAAACCTTGAATCCCCATCACCACAGGACAAGTATACAAAATCCCTTGTTCAATTTAATTACCATCTACGATGATGAGGAGAGTTTGGAGGTGTCCCTGGTCACTCCAATGCCAATTACAGAGGAGAGAGAAAATGAGAAAGCATCCACTCTAGGTCCCGATGCTCCAATTCAGAGCCGTCTACAGAACGAGCATGAGGTAGAAAGTGCCTTCGAAATTGAGCCACTCGACATACCAGGAACCCCAATAGAAATCTCGAGGGATGAGCTAGGATTGGGCGAACAAGGAGAAGAAATTTCACAACAGGAAATTGATATCTCAATAGCCGATTACCAAGTAAGTACAAAAAATTCCCCTTATTCCTCAATTTTGGCTGGTACCTTTCCAACCGATGAGAAAAAACCTGAGGCTGAGCCATAGAAACACATAGAGGAGGTTCAAGAACACAACCTTGAACAGATACACACAATCGAGAGCTTGAAAAATACTCTAACTTGGGGAGAACAAAAAATCCCCGAACTGGTTGATGAGGTCTGTAGTGTCCCCAAGGCCGAACCCTATCGTAAATCATGTTTTGAAAGGAATTTTAATTATGTTTTATAGGCTGGTGAGCCAAGTTTTTATAAACTGGTGGCTTATGTGTTTGTTAGGCTAGGGAGCCTAAGTGTTGAAGGCCAGGAGCCTGCTATTGTATATGTAATCATGCAAAACAATTAATAAAAATTTGTAAACACCGCCAGGTGCAGAACGACCACGATGAATGAGTGAAGGGAGACTAAGCATCCATAGAGAGGGCAAGGAATTAGAGGCTAGAAGGTGGGAAAATGGGTTAAGTGTTTAGCCTATGGGGCTTAAGCCTAGGGATAATATTTTATTATTATTCCAAAAGAACATGTGCCATTTATATTTTTATCCTAAGTTCCTGACCAAGGGAAGATGATGCATGCTGGTGGAATGCATGCAGTCTCCAGGGCGACAAGTGTCGACCCTGGTGCATGTGAATAAAATGGCCAGGGTGGACCATGAGGGGGTTCCCTCTCCCATTCGATCAGACTGCCTGAGCGTGTATGGGCTCTGAGCAGTATGACTGACCCGAGCTCTGAAAAGAACCTTCATGCATCCCTGTGATCTGAAAAGTCTGTGTCTAGCTCTGAGAAAACATGTGTATACCTCTGTACTGGACTAGAAGCCTGTGATCGATTCTGAAAGAGCTGGTTTCACCTCTGTTTTGAATCGGAAAAGCCTATGTTGTGTCTGGAGAATCTGTGTGCATCCACTGCACGAGATTGAGCCTGTGCGTAAGATCTTTGTTCCAAATCCATGACCATGAGAACGATTTTCCATCTCTGAAGTAGTTTGAGGAAGCTTGTGTCTATTTCCCATGGGTTGTCGTGGCCTCGTAGTGATGGACTGCGTATGGCTTGTGACCAGTTGTGAAACTCTCTCTCTTCAGGCGAGAGTGGTGTTGAGGTTGGATGAACAAGTGGTTTTGGCCTGTGAGCGTCTCTCTCTAGAGGAGAGAGTGTGCAAAGGAAGGAGAGGACTCCTGGAAGGAACCCTGTAGCTGCCACAGAGCCCGGAGACTTCTGGTCCAATCTGTTGCTGTAACCCAAGGCAAGGGAGGTTAGCAGTCGAAGGACTGTCCAGGTGAAAGAGAAGGTGTATAATCCTGGGGTGGAACATGCATGTGGGGAATGAGGGTCTATGGGCAGTGAGCATGAGAGGTTCCTGGGAGAGAATCCCATCCTTGTGGCTATGTATTGTTTTCCCTATAACCTTAGCCTAGCCTAGGATTCCTTGTCTCAGGGTGGAGCTTAGTCCTAGCTCGGGGGTGACCCACTACTGAGCTTGATGAGAAGTGCGGTCTAAGGTTGGGAGGTTCGTGGAAGGCCTACACTTGGTTGGTGGAATCTACCAATGTTAAAAGATAAGTATCTGATTATGCTTTAATCATGTTTTGCATGACTGTGTTGCTTATGTTATCATGAATTCCGCTATGTGTATTAATTATTATTAAATTCTATTGATTGTTAATTATAGCAGTAAATAATATGTTTACTCTGAGCTTAAATGTATTTATTTTCTTAAATGCATGTGGATTATATAATGCCTATATGAGTTATGTAAAAGGTGTGTACAGATTGGTAACAGAGAGTGATAAAAGCGTTGGTAATCGAAAAGTGGTGCGACAGTTTGGTATCAGAGCCAAGGTTTCAACACTGATCCTAGATGGGCTAGTGGAGTGGTCTTTGGACCGAGGGTGAGAGGAGAAATTGTGTTTGGAGGACCAATTTCAGACCCTGGTAAGCTCAGGAGGTATAGCGGTGTGTGAAACCACAACCGATGTGGTCTATGGCCACAGGGGGAGAGGACACCAGCAGTGCTGGAGCCTTAGGATTGGTTCAAGAGGAAAGGTGAGCCCTCGTGACCGTCGGATCTAGAAAATGTGTGCGGGGATTAAAATCCCTTTTGAATTGCACAGGAGTGTGGGGATCGCGATACGCGAACTCCTAAAAACCCGAAAACCCAAGAAGATATATGCTGTAGATATGGGAGGAAGGTTCGACCGTTAGATCTAACGGAGTTGCACTCAAGTTACTTGTGAAAACTTTTCGGATTTCGCAAAGTCATGAGAGGAAGTGAGGAAGGTGAACACCTCCGAAACTCGAAACACTGAAATGATCTACACCGTAGATTGTAGAAAGGTGGTTGACTGTCCGATTCAGTGGAGGAGTAAACCGTAATTTTGGGATTTTGGCAGATGGAAGTTCAAGATCCGGGGTGCACGAACTCCTGATGCTCAAAACCCCAAAACGCTGAAAGGATCTACGCCATAGATCTAAGAAAGATCTGACCATTGGATTTCATTTGGAATGGGCGTGGACACACGGGTGTGTACCACATGCCAGTGAGTCAAGACAGGTGAGAGTGGTGGGACCCAATGACATCACTGAAGGTGACGTGGACCCTCCTGAATGTACCACGTGCCACAGTGGTGAAGGGCGACATCTATGTTGTGGGCCCGGAGAATAAAGTAATTCACAATTTCAGAATTCAGAATTCACAAAGGAGGAGCACAAAGGCTCAACACTCCAACTCGCGAAGTCGCGAATTGGTGCAGAAGTGCTAGCACTTATCCCTATCCTATGGTCATGTGTAGTAGGCGCTAGAAAAAAGGGAGCCATACCCGTATCACATATCGGGTATCGACATTTGGAGGAAATGAGTCAAGGGTCTTCGACTCACGAACTCGCGAGATCACGAGTTGCAAAAGGGTGACTTTGGTTACGAATATTTAATTATTGGATCTTCGTGGACCGAGATTCCAAAGTTCCAAAGTCTCGGAATTTGCAGATCTGGACAGAGCTTAGAAAACTTTGTGAAGTCAAAATGTTTTTCTTGTTTACGTTGGCTTATGAATGTTATAAGTTTTCTTGAAGGGTTAAGGCCTGAAAAATTTTAGTTGGCTGCACGTCGTGTGTGCAGAGTTCAACGAGTGTCAGGACAGCCGAAAACTGCCACCGAGTATGGAATTGAAAGAGGTGCATAATGCCTCTGAAACAGAGGACGAAAGGGTAGGAAGGGATGTCAACTTGGGAGTCGAAGGAACAAACTCTAATGGGCACGGAAAAGAGATGGATAAGAAAGAACATATGATGAAACTCATTGAAAGATTGTAGAAAGATGCTCAGGCTCGCCTAGCTGATAGCTGAAAGCTCATGAAAATCAGGGATTGGCAGGGTGAATTCAACTTAAAAATGTTGAAGAGCCTGGAAAGAATAGAAAAGAAATTGGAAAAAGAGAGTGACACAAGCAGATCAAGAAGTGTCAGAACCCCTGAGAGGAGAAGAAGATTGAGGAGTGGTAGTAGACATTACCGTCTCTTCCCGAAGCATTCTGACAAGGAGACACACAGTAGTTCAAGCTCGTCCCCTACCAGAAAACACCAAAAATCTAGAAGGGATGAATTGAAAGGGGAAATCAACAAGATTAAACTGCCTACATTCGATGGTGAACATAAGAAGGAGGAAGATGCTGAAACATGGTTGCTGGGTATGAAGAAATATTTCCAACTGCAGAATTATTCTGCCCATGCAAAAGGAAGAATTGCAATGTACCAGCTAAAAGGAAAAGCATCCATGTGGTGGGATCGGTTGGTGAAGGTGCAACACATCAGAGAGAAAGAGGTCACGTGGAAGGAGTTTAAGAGGTATTTCGAGAAAAAATACTTGACCAAAAGATACTATGACAGAAAGATGAAGGAGTTCTTCGAACTCAAGTTGGGCATCATGACCATTGATGAGTATGAACAAAGTTTTCTGGAACTACTGAAGTATGTTCCATTCATCAAAGATGAGGCTGTCAAAATTCAGAGGTATCTGAGTGGACTGCCACCTTCCATCAATGACAAGATTCAATATGACGATCCTAAGACCATGGAAGAAACCGTAATAAGGGCGAAATGCTTATACGAACAACAAAGAGAAAAGCCTACCTTTCGAAAGGCTTGGGATGACCAGAAGAGGTTTAATAAAGAACAGAGGAAAAAGGGAAACATGCCTCCCTTTTTCAGGAACAGTGCTTGGGGACAGTCATCTTTTAGAGAGCCTAGGAAAGTTGAAGGGAGTGAACAGATGCCAAGACCGCCATCTATGGAGTGTTGGGGCTGTAAAGGGAATCATAGGTATAGAGATTGCCCCCACAGAAAAGATAAAGTGAGAACTATCCATATTGTTCAGCAAGCTAAAACAGTGGAGGATATGGGCAGCAGAATGCCGAGGATCTACGCAGCCCTGGACAACAAGCAATCAGAATTTCAATCGCACATGATTGAAGTGGAAGGTAAGATCAACAACCGACCACTTGTTATTTTAATTGATTCAGGGGCTATCCATAGTTATATAGATCCTGGAGTGGTGGAAAGTTTGCATTTAACAAGAAGCAAACATGAAAAGTCTTGGCTAGTGAAGTTGGCCACAGGAACCAAAAGGAAGGTCATTGAATTGGTTAAGTCATGTTCAGTAGACATGAAAGGAATGAGCACTAAGGCTAAATTGAACATTTTGCCTTTAGGCTCATATGATTGCTTAATTGGGATGGACTGGTTGGACCAGCACTATGCCCTTCTGGATTGCCATAACAAGAGGTTTACATGCCTGAACAAAGAGGGAAATCAGGTAACAGTCCAAGGAATTCCCAGAACCATGGTTGTTAGGGAAATCTCAGCCATGCAGCTGAAGAAATGTTACCGAAAAGGCTGTCAATTGTTTGCAGCTCGGGTGGAAGAAGCATCCCGAGATGTAGTCTATAATCTAGAATATCACGAGGTACTCAAAGAAATCAAGGATATATTTCAGGAGGTACCTGGACTACCTCCGAAGAGGGACATTGATTTTTCTATAAATTTGATGTCTGGAGCAGCTCTAGTTTCGAAGTCTCCTTATAGAATGAGTACGCCAGAGATGAAAGAGTTGCAATTGTGGCTCGAAGAGATACTAAAGAAGGGATACATTCTCCCCAGCATGTCACCTTGGGGAGCCCCAGTCCTATTCGTGAAGAAGAAATATGGGACGTTGAGGTTGTGCATTGATTTCCGGCAATTGAATAAGGTAACTGTCAAGAACAAGTATCCTCTGCCAAGGATCAATGATCTTTTTGATGAGTTGAAGGATGCGAAAATATTTTCAAAAATAGATCTCAAATCTAGATATCACCAAGTGAGAATAAATGATGAGGACATTAGCAAGACTGCCTTTAGAACAAGGTATGGTCACTATGAATTCACAGTGGTGTCGTTTGGACTGATAAATGCACCTGTTGTTTTCATGTGCTTAATGAATGGAGTGTTTAGAGATTATTTGGATAAGTTTGTCATAGTCTTCCTGGATGATATCTTGGTGTATTCCAAGACAGAGGAAGAACATGAGCAACACCTGAGAATGGTGCTGCAGGTGTTGAGAGAACACCAGCTGTATGCAAAACTGAGCAAGTGCTCATTTTATCAAAGGCAGATTCATTATTTGGGGCACATTATATCAAAGGAAGGGATCACTGTGGATCCTGAAAAGGTTGAGGCCATTCGAGAATGGTCAGTGCCAAGGAATGTGGTGGAAGTTAGATCTTTTATGGGTCTGGCAGGCTACTATAGAAGGTTTATAACTAGATTCTCAAGGATAGCTCATTCTATCACTTCCTTGCAAAGGAAGGAGAAGAAGTTCCAGTGGACTAATGAATGTGAGAACAACTTCCAGTGATTGAAGGAGCTGCTAACCATCACTCCAATCCTGAAGATTGCAGATCTAAATAAGGATTATGTAGTGTGCACCGATGCATGTAAGGAGGGGCTGGGAGGAGTTCTTAGCCAAGAGGGATTTGTAATTTTTTATGAGTCCCAAAAGATGAAAGAGCATGAAAGGAATTATGCCACTCACGATTTATAGCTAGCAACAATCGTCCACGCCTTGAGGAAATGGAGACATTACCTCATGGGAAAAAGATTCGAGTTGAGAATAGACCATAACGGTTTGAAGTATTTATTTGATCAGCTGACTTTAAATGCCAGGAAAATCAGATGGTTGGAGTTTCTGTGGGAATATGACTTTGATATAAATCATATCAAAGGGAAAGAAAATAAGGTGGCTGATGGACTCAGTAGAAAAGTGCATGAATTACATGCTACAGCCATTAGCATGTACATGACTGAGATTAAAGATAGAATTTTGGAAGATGCAAATGCGGATTTGTAGTACAGAGGTTTAGTAGCAAAGCTACAACAGCGTGAGAGATCACAAACCAAGGAAAGTTACACCTTGGGAACTGATGGCTTACTTCTGTATAAAAACAGAGTGTATGTACCCAATGTCCAAGAATTGAAGCTGGCAATTCTAAAATAAATGCATAGTGTGGCTTATGCTGGACATCCTGGATATCAAAAGACTGTGGCAGCAGTCAAAATCCATTATTTTTGGCTGGGTATGAAGAAAGAAATCATTGAATACATCACCAGATGTATGGAGTGCCAGAAGGTTAAGGCTGAGCATAGGCACCCAGCAGGATTGTTGCAGACTTTACCCATTCCTGAATGGAAATGGGACGTGGTAACAATGGATTTTATCACCGAACTACCTAGAACAAGAAAGCATCATGATTCAATCATGGTGGTGGTGGACAAGCTTACTAAAGCATCCCATTTTATTCCACTGAAAACCACCCATAGGGCAGCTGATGTTGTTGATATCTTTTTAAAAGAAGTTACACGCTTGCATGGAATTCCTAAGACAATTGTGTCTGATAGGGACCCGAAATTCACCTTGAATTTCTGAAAAGGACTGTTCAAGGGATTCAGAACGAATCTAAACTTTAGTACAGCATATCATCCTGAGTCTGATGGTCAGATAGAAAGGGTGAACAGAGTAATAGAAGACATACTAAGAATGTATGTGATGGATAAACCATCAAGGTGGGAAGACTACCTGCATTTAGTAGAATTCGCCTACAATAATGGGTATCATACATCATTAAAGATGATCCCATTCGAAGCACTTTAAGGAAGAAAGTGCAACACACTAGTAGGCTGGGATAATCCAGCTGACAGAGCAGTGATTGGGCCTGAGCTGCTCAAAGAGATGGAAGACCAAATGATAAGGATTAAATGGAATCTGAAAGCTACCCAGGATAGGTAGAAAAGTTACGCTGACAGTAATAGAACCCATAGAGAATTCAAAGTGGGTGACCATGTTTTCCTGAAAGTTAAGACTAACAGGAGTTCCCTGAAGTTAGGAAGTTGCGCCAAATTGGCAGCAAGATTTTGTGGGCCATTTGAGATCCTGGAAAGGATTGGGCCAGTTGCATACATGCTTGCATTACCTGCATCTATAAGTGTACATAATGTGTTTCATGTTTCACTGCTTAAGAAATATGTACCTGATGCTAATCATGTTATCAATTGGAATGTGATTCAGGTGGAACCAGAGGGTGTCCTGCAAGTGCATCTT
>JASDQU010014307.1:114792-153979 GCA_032191745.1 Picea mariana
AGGCTGGTGAGCCAAGTTTTTATAAACTGGTGGCTTATGTGTTTGTTAGGCCAGGGAGCCTAAGTGTTGAAGGCTAGGAGCCTATTGTTGTATATGTAATCATGCAGAACAATTAATAAAAATTTGTAAACACCGCCAGGTGCAGACCGACCATGATGAATGAGTGAAGGGGGACTAAGCATCCATAGAGAGGGCAAGGAATTAGAGGCTGGAAGGTGGGAAAAGAGGCTAAGTGTTTATCCTAGGGGGCTTATGCCTGTGGATAATATTTTATTATTATTCCAAAAGAACATGTGCCATTTATATTTTTATCCTAAGTTCCTGACCAAGGGAAGGTGGTGCGTGCTGGTGGAACGCATGCAGTCTCCAGGGAGACAAGTGTTGACCCTGGTGCATGCGAATAAAATGGCCAGGGTGGACTGTGAGGGGGTTCTCTCTCCCATTCGATCAGACTGCTTGAGCGTGTACGGGCTCTGAGCAGTACGACTGACCTGAGTTCTGCAGAGAACCTTCGTGCATCCCTGTGATCTGAAAAGTCTGTGTCTGGCTTTGAGAAAACCCGTGTATACCTCCGTACAGAACCAGAAGCCTATGATTGATTCTGAAAGAGCTGGTTTCACCTCTGTTTTGAACCAAAAAATCCCATGTTGTGTCTGGAGAATCCGTGTGCATCCATTGCCCGAGATCGAGCCTATGCGTAAGATCTCTGTTCCAAAGTCGTGACCATGAAATCGATTTTCCATCGTTGAACTAGTTTGAGGAAGCTTGTGTCTATTTCCCGTGGGTTGTTGTGGCCACGTAGTGCCAGACTGCGTATGGATTGTGACCAGTTCTGAAACTCTCTCTCTCCAGGGGAGAGTGGTGTTGAGGTTGGATGAACAGGTGGTTTTGGCCTGTGAGCATCTCTCTCTAGAAGAGAGAGTGTGTAGAGAAAGGAGAGGACTCTTGGAAGGAACCCTGTAGCTGCCATAGAGCCCGGAGACTTCTGGTTCGGTCTGTTGATGTAACCCAAGGCAAGGGAGGTTAGCAGCTAAAGGACTGTCCAGGTGACAGAGAAGGTGTATACTCCTGGGGTGGAATAGGAATGAGGGTATGTGGGCAGTGAGCATGAGAGGTTCCTGGGAGAGAATCCCATCCTTGTGGCTGTGTGTTATTTTCCTTGTAACCTCAGCCTAGCCTATGATTCCTTGTCTCGGGGTGGAGCTTAGTCCCATCTTAGGGGTGACCCACTGCTGAGCTTGATGAGCAGTGCAGTCTAAGGATGGAAGGTTCGTGGAAGGCCTGCACTTGGTTGGTGGAATCTACCACTATTAAAACATAAGTATCTAATTATGCTTTAATCATGTTTTTCATGACTGTGTTGCTTATGTTATCTTGAATTACACTGTGTGTATTAATTATTATTAAATTCTATTGATTGTTAATTATAGCAGTAAATATTATGTTTACTCTGAGCTTAAATGTATTTATTTGCTTAAATGCATGTGGATTATATAATGCATGTATGAGTTATGTAAAAGGTGTGTACAGATTGGTAACAGCGAGTGATAAAAGCCTTGGTAACCGAAAAGTGGTGTTACAAGGTCTTCGATATACAAGCAATCACCTATGACCGAAAGAGGAAATCCATTATGAAGAGAACCACTAAGAAGAGGAGGCTTATAATGGACAGTTCGATCCTCATCACCACATAGGAGAAATTGATCAGCACAGAGCATGGCAAAACATCCGAGCTTATAGGCACAGGGATGGTGATCACAGATGCCTCCCTGGATAGAACAAGGAAATATGAAGAGGAGCTAGCCACTGCGCTAAAGGATTTGGATCATCTGTGCCACTTGGATAAATACTACCAAGACTTGATGCAAGACATGATGTTTTTAATAAGTAAGTTCCAAGACACCTATGGAAAATTCACGAGTGAGCATCACCTTTTCACTGATAGGATAAAAGAATTCCAAGAAGACACCCTTATGGCACCAACGACATGAAAATACATGGGAAAATGGCATGAGAAGGCCCACCAAGTGGTGGAAAGAATTGATTACATCAACACAGTTCAAAAGGGTCGAGACACTGAAGAGAAAGGCATTCGGGTGCTAAGGGACAACAACATTGATCGTATAAGGAAGTCGACCAAATACTGGGTGAATATGGCCAAAGAACCTCAGCAGGAGATTCAAGATAAATGGGTCGATTGTGAAAGAATATGGATCAATATCAATTGGGGGATGAGAGACACTGGTCTCCCATAATTTGGCTCACCCGAGGACTTTGTCGACTAGCATGAGATAGTCAAACAACATGCAGTATAGGACTCGTCTTGGTTTGCAGAGTAGCAAAGGTGGCAAACATGGTGCCAGGTCAAGTACAACAGTTCATGGATCACCCGATCTAGGATCATACAATACTACAACAATTAAGTGTTAAAGTAGTCAAGTATCAAGCACATGAAGTAGAAATAAAGGAGATCCTTTCGA
Organism: Picea mariana; assembly: GCA_032191745.1. Taxonomy (NCBI): domain Eukaryota; kingdom Viridiplantae; phylum Streptophyta; class Pinopsida; order Pinales; family Pinaceae; genus Picea; species Picea mariana. The sequence continues at coordinate 117,273 of JASDQU010014307.1, forward strand.
CCCTGATGGACCAACACAAATTCCCATATGCCAGCACATGTGAGGAACTCTTCATCAAGTGGTCAAAGTATGAGAAGATTCATCCACTTAAGTTACACCATTTGATGACTCTTAGAAGACAGAGAGATGGAAGTGCCATGTGGCGATGTTTTGTTTTACTTAGCTTGCACTTTTGATAGTTATTTTTAGTTAATAATTTGTTATAAATAAGAGGATTGACCTTTTAGAAAGGGTCGATGGTTTTGGCAAAGAACCTCATTTTTGGGATTGTAAAGAACTATTTTGGAACTACGTCGTTAATTGAGAAGTTGTGTTTAGGACCGAAGACAAATTGTTTTTTTACATCAAAGGCATGTGTGATTGGATCATAAGGAGGAATTGATTTCTACTTTATATCATGAATGAATGTTGTAATGAGTAAGAGTTTCTGAATCTATTGATAAGTTAGATGATTCAATATTTTTATAGTTCTTATATCTAATGATGGAAAGAAAATCGTTTTGTTAATGTGTGATTAATGGTTAGAGCTAAGAAAACTATTTTTCTTGCCATCATTTTATTGCATGTATGTTTTCTTTCAATAATTGTATCTCAGTCAATAATTAAAATACTAACAAGTTGATTTATTAGTACTAGGCTTGTCACATATATAAAAAATCTTTGTTTGCATGTTGAAGCATGAGGGTTATCCCAAGCTCGACCTTCTTCAGTAGTTAATATTTCCCCTTTACCTAGTTGTTTTATACCAGAAAAGATCTTTTAGAAAACCCACCTATTAAAAGAAAATACAAAAGAGAACGTTTAAAATGAAGGATGAATTTTCATAAGAAGATATCATGTCAATCACTATGTAAATCCCATCGATTGTTTGGCTGGATTGACAGATCTGGAGAACCATTCCACTATCAAACGCTTCAGAGTCTAATTGGGCCTTGGTGGTGGGTTTGGTTCCTGCTGTTGATTTAAATGGAATTAGGACCCCTCAACACTTTCCTAGCTACATCAGGATTTCATCTAGATGTTCTTCAAACAACACAATCAAAGAGACAAAAACCTATTTATGTTGAAAATACTTTGCATTCAGAGTCCACTAAAAAGAGGAAGATGACTAAAAAGGATAAGTCATCTCAGTCTACCGATAAGATAAGTGAAGGTACTTCAGATCCTCTTGAGGAAAAAAATTCTCCTTTGGCAGATTCTTCACCTATGGAGGCATCCTCTAGCAAAGAAAGGAGTTTAAAGGGAAATAAACTTATGTTTTTTCCCACTTATTGTTGTAGAAGTTGTTAAACCTAGAATACCACTCACAAGATAAAAAACAAAGCAACATGTCTCTGTGGAGGAGGGTGCATCCAAAGCACCAACTCAACAAAAAATCAAAACCAAGACTCTTAAAAATCCAATAGAAATCATTAAGATAAAGTCTCCTGCTGGTGAGAGGGATCCCACTTTCAAAAGGCTCAGGAGACAGATGAAATATGTAAGGGATGAGAATGAACAATTGAAAAAGGAAAATATGCATGCTAAGATTCAGCTAAATAAGACTATAGAGATGGGTGAAGAAACTATTAAAAAGGAAAAGTATTGGGTTAAAATGTCCATATCTCTGTGTAGGAAAATGAAGAATGTGTAGAGGATGAATAGATCTCATCAATATGAAAACAGGAAGTTGAAGGAACACCAAAACATAACCTAGACATGCTAGCATGAGTGGCCACTAGGAGAAAAAGATGAGGCATCATCTCTGCATCAAAATTAACAATTTTTCTATGGGCTTTATATATGCATGCTTACAACCCTAAGGAGCATTTTTACATTTTTCTTCTATTTTTATGCTCATATGATAGTTTTGCAAGTCATTTTTGTGATTTAGAGGTTATAGCAGGAATCATCAAAGGTTTGAAGGATTTTTTGCATAGTTTTGACATCAGATGACAGGTTTTGAGAGAAAAGTGACACCTACAGGAAATTTCACAACACATGTTGCTAAAGGCGCTGCAAAGTACTAAAAATAGAACAATTTGCAACATATGCACTGCAAACTTGATAGTTACTTGCTTTCGATATGTAGGTGTTGGAAGATTGGTTGTTTTCATTGATGCCAACCCTAGTCATTGGTTGAATTCATTTATGTCAACCCTAGCCATTGGATTTTGGACCCCACAGTTGATCGAAATAGATAGACATGAAGGAAATTACACATGTATATACAACACCCATGGATGGATAGTATAAGTCATGCCACTTTCGATGGTATGTGGCATGTCACGTGGATCCTCATGATTGAGGAGAAACGGATTTTTGAAGATGACAATGTGAATTGAAGCAGAAACTAGATGTTGTCCCTAATGTTAAAAGTTAGTGACTTAAAGGGTGTAAATACATCTCATTATACATTCATTTTTCAACACACACAAATTTATTAATGAACAAGTAGATATAAGTCAAATTTATGAGGAAATATTAAGTAAATAAGGGAATATTTCAAGGGAGGGTGAAGTCTTTTGGTGATGTGTTCTAAGGTATGTTATTTCTAGGTCATCTTACCATTTTCACTATAAATTTGTTTCTAGAAAGATTTAGATGGGTAAATTGGGAGGCTATTGAGAAGACATATATAGGTACCTGTAGTAAAAATTTCATCTCTTATTTGCTATAATTTTGAAGATACACTATGTTGGAACAAATACAATTCTAAACTTTTGAGATTTATATTCCTCACCTCATGAAAATATATTTTTCCCAAAGAAAATGGAAAGTTGGTAAATGACATTTTAATTTTAATCAAACTCCTTTACTGGTTGGTAAATGATAAGTCACACATGATATCTATCGTTGACGATTTTTTTATTTTGATTGAACGATCTTAATGCCTCCAGAGTTTTGAAGCCACCTAATTTTTTAAAGAGGTAAATCTATGACAACCATTTTAGAGCTCTGTGCTCCAGATGTTGCAATAAGTCTTAACAATAAAAACCTCGAAGCTTCGAAACCCGAAAGTGTCTGCTCATTTCTTTTCCTAAACCTTTAAAAGACACGAGTCATAGTACACGTGTACCTTTGAGTCTTCCCTAAGTTAACACATGGCACCTCCCTTTCCTAGACACATCATCCAGAATGACATCATCCATAACACGTCACTACGAGAGATGATTCTTCAGGAGTTTAACAAAGAATGAAGGCACGAATCACCAAAATATCAAAATGTTGAAGTGTTAAATGTTAATTAATTAAGTTAATAATGATAAAGAGATAATCAATGATTTCACACTTCGAAGTTCAAACACTTACCTTGTATCATATTCTAAAATCTCCGAAGTCTGAATTTCCGAAATGCTTAATGTTAAATATGATTAATTAAGACTTTCACTAGATAATTAATCACTTCGCGGGTTCGGGTTAGGAATTTCCTCTCAAGCTACATTTAAAGTTCCCAAAGTCCGAACTCCCGAGACACTTGAAATTGACACACCTTTTTAAATAGGATTAATTAAGGTTTTAAAAGAGATTATCTAGGGATTAACCTTCACAGATTTGGGATTCGGGAAATTCTCACTCTGTCTCATCTAAAACTCTCGAACATGAACCGTTGAATATTGATGGAATTTATGACTAATTTAGGGTAATGATTCAAATGCAGATTGTGGATGTCCAGGTAGACATTTCCATTAAAGTTAATAAATATTTCGTCAGTAAAGATATACGAAAATTAATATATCTAATTTGAATATAAGCACTTGATTTTGAATTCATTTTTACCTTCTGTTAGCACTGAAAGTCACACTTTGACTGCTAAAGTGTAAGCTCAACACTCATCATAATGTAAAAGATAATTTGGGGTTTGAATAGGTGGATCAACAATATGGATAAAGAAAGAGAGAGGGATGCAAACTGTAGATCAGTAGGCTACACCAATGGGAAATGGAGTCACAAACATCCTACTCATCGAAGGCACAAAAGCTACTCAACATAAAACAAGATTATATGTTGATAGGTGGAAGAATGAAGAAGGAAAAAATAAGATAGAATGTTCACTAAATAGATATCCTCTCAATTTAATGAATCAACAAATACTTGAATATAAAAAATGATTGATGGGAAAAATACAACAGATCCTCTGTTGCTTAGGGATCCATAAATCATTAACAACCTTTGATCCTCAAATCTGCAATATATTCAAATAAGAAGAAATATAAACAAAAGAGTTACAATCTAAAATCACATCTCTCATGAGTCTCCAATAGCAGTAATGCTTACAATCCTAAAATGCCTACAGGCTTACAAATGAACACACACAGGAAAATTGTCTGCTACATCTCTCTCTAGCCTCTCTTGTCTCATGAATCCTCTTTCTCCAAGAGATATATCCTTAATTAAATATAAAATAGCATCCAAATAACCTTAGGAGGTCGAATCCCATCTCATCAATTGTATTCTAAACCTTGGAGATAGGTGGCAACAATCAAAGAGACAAAAATCCAACAAACTGCTAATTTTAGGAATTTGTTGGAAGTCATTAATAAAATGTCTCCACCTCATGCATGAGGCCTTTTATGGAGATAAATATTAGTTGAAGGTGTCCCTTGACATCTAACTAATACTTAAGAATCCATTCAAATCCTCCTTGACAGGTGGCAACCTCCCAACAAGGTGAATATCAAAAACCGTGACCACTACAGGAAATTAGGTAGCGCCACTGTGCAGATTTGGTAGTGCCACTTCTATGTATAATATATCTCAAACCATAACACATTTTTAAAAAATGAGATAGGTTTTTATTTTATTTTGAATGTTATGAACAAAAATTTCCTCCAGTTTTGAAAAATATCTTCTCAATTGTTCACAATCCAAGTTTTAATTTAGTGACTCAAAACTGGTAAAATAACTCTGCACAATTCGTTTTTTGCTAGAATTTAGGTAGAAAATTTAGGTAGCTCCTGCCTGTGTGTTTGTGTGCGATTGGGTAGCGCAAATATGTGAATGATTTTGATGCTTGAACTTGGATATTGGGAATAACCCAATATAATTTAAATTTTCCCCAAAATAAATAAAGTATCCCATAAAAATTGTATTCATCTAACAAATTGAATAATGAAGGATTTATGCAAAGATGAGGCATAAACCAATATTGTGCTAACATAGGCTCCATGGGGGATAGATTCCTCCCTATGAGGCTCTAATAACTCTTGTAGTTCCAGTGCCTTATCCTAGGTTTGCTCCCAACCTTTAACCTCTGCAATTTGCTTTGATCTGTGACCTTCAACTGAAACTAAAAAAAATGATGCTTGTTCAACAAGATTATTGCACACACCTACTCTAATTATTGGGAAAATGAAGCATTCAAGTTACATGAAACAACCAATGAATCCATTTCATCATTTTTTCAACTGTTTGAAGCTTTGAAATGTGCTTCCTTAAGCACCAGAGATAATTCTTACTTGAAGGCACATCAAAGAAACATTTGGCAATACACTTTCCATAGAATAAATCAATGAGCCTAGGCCCATTTTCTGCTTGCAGACAAGCTGCAAATGGATTCTGAAAAACATCATCAATACTTGCCCCTGCGACATTGCTTTGTGTAAAAAAGAAAAGTATTGCATTAGGTCCTTCGTCCACTGTTCTTGGTTGTTGTATGGCCTCTTGATTTTCTGATTCATCCTCAATTCATATGGCCTTGGTCCACTCCTGGTCATGAGGTGTATTAGGAAAAAGACTTAGTGATGCTTGTCTTTCTTTAATTTCAACCTTTCTCATCTGATCACATGGCATTTGATCTTGGCTGCTTCATGAAACTGAACTTGTGTCTTCAAGAGGAATATGGATTTGATAGGGTAGTTCATCACAATTAGAAGTTCTTGGGAAACTACATTCTTCTGTCTTATCTTCCGATTGTGAGGGATATTCATCATAGCTTGGATTATGGTCCCAATTTCTCAGTTTTTCACCCTCTAAAATTAGATTATCATCTTTTTCTTCTTTTTCAGCAACAAAAATATGACATGAGGGTTGAAACAAGTTATTGTTGCTTTGAAGTGAAGGGTACTTCTCTGATATAAGGTATTCAACAGACTGTTAATGGAAATCATCTTCATAATTATCATACAAAGGTGAATCAATGACCATTTGAATATTAATGGCTGAGGGGATTAGTACAATAGCTAGGACAGTTGGTTATTCAGTGAAAACATCCTCATAGTCATCAAAACTTGGCAAATCATGGCACACTAGTTCATTAACAATAGGAGGGATTACAAAAACAACTGGTAAGATATGAATTCGTTCATGACAAGATGCAACACTATTCTCATGATGAAATAAATATGAACCTAAGATGACCTCTTGACTTAAAGAATTGAGAAAAGGAGGAGAAAGGGAAATGATGGATTGTCCATATTGATCTTTCTCTTGGGGACCTAGATTTTGACATGAATGATGCATTTGTTCTTCAAATTTAGGAAAAGCATTATGAAACTCATCATTTAAGTTCCGCTCTCTACAATAATCCCCTTCATCATCACTTCTAGAGGTATCACTTGTTGAATCCTGAATATATGATGCATACCCCTCACAACAATTCTCAAAACGTCTTTCAGCTGGATAAATTATCTTGAAATGAGAATAAAAAACATCATGAAAGTCCTTCAAAAAGGAAATAATAGAAGAAGGGAGTGTTCTATACCATTGCCTCACATCGCCTTCCAATGAATACATGAACATTTTCATCAATACATCTTCATGACGGATGTCAAGATGTTGCATCAAAGCATGAAATTCATGAACATGCTCAAAAGGGTTTTCATCCTCACCTTCATAAAATCTGGGCATCAAATCTTTCCATTCATCAATTTGAGGCACATGATGTGGATAACCATCTATGGATAATAAATTGAGTGGGGCAAACCTTCTGGATAGGATAGCCTTCATAGCCATTTAATTGGTCTCATTCCAGTGGATTCACCAACAGATTCTGAACAATGGAGTCACCATGGTGAATGTGTAGTCTTGAAGGTGTCCAACTTCAGTCACCATCTAAAGCTGGAGCTATGAAATTTCGTTCTTCCCATAGAGCTTTTCAATTTGCTCAAATCCGTCCCTGACAACGACGCCAATTGTGTTAGCACTGAAAGTCACACTTTGACTGCTAAAGTGTAAGCTCAACACCCACCAGAATGTAAAATATAATTTTGGTTTTGAATAGGAGGATCAACAAGATATATAAAGAAAGAGAGAGGGTTGCAAACTGTAGATCAGTAGGCTACACCAATGGGAAATGGAGTCACAAACATCCTACTCATCGAAGGCACAAAAGATGCTCAACAGAAAACAAGATTATATGTTGATAGGTGGAAGAATGAAAAAGGAAAACATAATATAGAATGTTCATTAAACAGAGATCCTCTCAATTCAATGAATCAACAAATACTTAAATATAAACAATGATTGATGGGAAAAATACAGTAGATCCTCTACTGCTTAGGGATCCATAAATCATTAACATCCTTTGATCCTCAAATATGCAATATATTAAAATAATAAGAAATATAAACAAAAGAGTTACAATCTGAAATCACAGCTCTCATGATTCTCCAATAGCAGTAATGCTTACAATCCTAAAATGCCCACAGGCTTACAAATGAACACACATAGGAAAACTGCCTGCTACATCTCTCTCTAGCCTCTCTTGGCTCATGAATCCTCTTTCTCCAAGAGATATCTCCTTACTTAAATATAAAATAGAATCCAAATAACCTTAGGATTTCGAATCCCATCTCCTCCATTGGATTCTAAACCTTGGAGATAGGTGGCAACAATCAAAGAGACAAAAATCCAACAAACTGTTAATTTTTAGGAATTTGTTGGAAGTCATTAATAAAATGTCTCCACCTCATGCATGATGCCTTTGATGGAGCTAAATCTTAGGTGAAAGTTTCCCTTGACATCTAAATGATCCTTGATAATCCATTTGAATCCTCCTTGATAGGTGGAAACCTCCCAACAAGGTGAATATAAAAAACCGTGACCGCTACAGGAAATTAGGTAGCGTCATTGTGCAGATTCAATAGTGCCACTTCTATGTCTAATATATATCAAAATAACACATTTTGAAAAACTGAGATAGGTTATTGTTATTTGGAATTTCATGAACAAAAACCTCCTCTAGTTTTCAAAAATACCTTCTCAACTATTCACAATACAAGTTTTAAGTTAGTGACTCAAAATTGGTAAATAACTCTGCACAATTCATTTTCTACCAGAATTTAGGTAGCTAATTTAGGTATCACCTACCTGTGTGACTGTGTGTGATTGGGTAGCCCAAATCCATCAGTTATTTTGATGATTGAATTTGGATACTGGGCATAACCCAATATAATTTCAATTTTCCCCAAAATAAATAAAGTATCCCATAGCAATTGTATTCATTTGCCAAAATAAATAATGAAGGATTTATGCAAAGATGATCCATCAACCAATATTGTGCTAACACCTTCCACAATTAGCAAGATTTTATTAGTTTGAAAACCTCAAAGATTTTCTCTGCAACAAGTAACCTCACTCAATTTCTTAGAGATTATGGCACCATAGAAAATGATTAAAAATCCTGATGCGGCTGGTGAGGATTCAAACCCAAACGTGGAAGTTCTTTCAGACATTACACCATGAGTCATGGACAATGTTAAATATTGGACACATGTGTTCAAGGTTCTAGAACATGAAATCATCAACTATCTAGAGGATTCTACTGAATAAGAAGATGATACTTATGCAACTAAACTTAAACATATAGCGCAGTCGAAAATGCAAAAAATAGCATCAAGGACGAGACTCATGCCTTATAATGATATGATAAGTTGGGCCTTGGAGCATGTTGACATCCAGATCAAGAGCATTGTCAACCACCGGAATGTTGTTTTCAGCTCTTTTTGACCAGAACATATGCAAGTAATGTACAAACTCTCCCCTAATCCTAGATATACATTCAATGCTGCATTCATTTTGGAGTTCGAGAAAAAGGAGTGCATCCAGTATGCCAGGAACTATCCCAATATAATCAAGTATTGGTGAGGGAATGTGGAGAGATTCATAACTGATGCTCATGGTTTATATTCCACAACATCTTTGGATGCTCATATGGTGTATGTAGTCATGATGCTATGTCGATTATTCGAGAAGAAGAGCCATACTCACTTCTTGGTGGAATAGGTATCTATCGTGCACGAAGTAGCAGAGGGTTTCACTTTTAATTGGGCCAAAATGTTGTCTGATAACTTGGACAAAGAGATTGAAGAATATAAAACAACAAAGTCAAAAGGAAAGCCCACCCCCTTATACATGTTGGCATATATCATGGACACCATTTGTTGCACGATGCCTTTCCCACTGATGAATTGGAGATGGACCCTAGCCAATGTCGAGCCCATTCATTTCTATCATTCCAAGCTATGGGAGGAAAAAGCCAAATATTTATTTTATGAAATATGTCACCATGTGGTGGTTCCTGTTCATATAGCCCTGTATGGCTACCCACCGCCTCAAATTTCAGATAGGTTTATGGAAAATATGGGTAAGCTAGCAGATTGGTTTATTGAGGAGAATTTCTCCTATATCAGAGGTTTTGGGTTCTCTTTCCCTCCCCATGCTCTCCCATGATTTTTACTAGATCGGCTGGTATGCAGAGAAGTGGCCTATTAAACAATAAAAGGAGGCATTAACAAAGAACTGAAGGCAGTGCAGGAAAATGTATGGTTGACTTTCCCTATTTAGGTTGGCATGTTTTCATTACTATATTTTAGTCACTCCAAAGTGGAGGCTGCAGCTTTGGAATATTTCAAATTGGTTGACATCGAATTCAAGAGACACGATCCACGTAAGATTGTGGAAAAACACCTAGCCCAGTTCAACATGAAAAGATATGTGCATGAAAAATCCCCATATGATGAAATATTCAGGGGAGTTGGGTATTATTAGGAGGTACAAGATAGATTCCAAACCCTTCCCCCAGATCAACAAGATGGTTTCCTTAGCTTCCAAAGGCATAGGCGAAACAGTTTATATAACAATCCCCCCGGCCAACCTAAGGCTGAGGTATGCCACTCTGAAGAAACCACTCATGCTCTGAAACTAGTCGGTAACATTCCCATCCCTAAGGTTGGGCCATGCTACTCTAGGGAAAACTTTCGTTCCCATACTGTGGAACAAACAGTAGCATACCCAGTAGTCAACTAAGCAATGCCACATAAATTTACTCTTTAGACTGCATGCAACTAAAACATATACATACAACACGTTCATGAAAGATTTACATCTAAACATAAACAAACAATTACTTTTTGTAACATACGACTTTTATATTGAAATAACAGTAACTACCGATATGCATCATTTACAGGAAATTACCCATAAGCACACAAGCAATCATAATCACATATATGATAAAATCGTAACATAGGAATGTAAATAACAAAACAACATATCAATATATCATACAATTGGTACTTATCTTAGAAAGACTGTCACCAACTACTTATAGACCGTCCACAAACCTCCCAGCCATAGACTACATTATTCGTCACTCTCAACAGTGAGTCACCCCCGAGATGGGACTGAACTCCACCCAGGGTAAAGGGATTCCTATCCAAGCTAAGGCGCATGGACAACAAGAAAGAATTTGTCTCAGGTGCTCACTCAAGTAACATCCTACAACCTCTCATTCCCCACATGCCTGTCCCACCCAAGGAAGTGTGCCCCTTCTCTGCTCAAAAGTCCCTCGACTTCCCCACTTCCTTTCCAGGGCTTCAACAACAAGTCGGAATGGAAGTCTCAGAGCATTGTAGCTGTATTTTAGCACCTTTGGAAAAAAATCCCTAGCAATTCTCTCACTCAGAGAACTGCTCACGGGAATGAAAACCCACTTCTTCAATCCCGCTCCAAGCTAACCAGGTACACCAACCAAAAAGGGTGTGGAAATAGTCTTCGAAAAGATGAAATGGTTGTCTCCAGGATAACAAAATGTATGAGTAAAATGGTCATGTAATAATTGACTGGATAACTAAGTGTGTTTTAGAATCACTGTGAACTCTTCGTGAAAAGTGATGGTGAGAATGATGGTCATCCCCCCTATTCGTAAGGTATTCGTGAGAAAATCCCCCCAATGAGATAAGTTCCCCCATGATATGAATGCATGTCCCCAACTTGACACTTTTCATATCGAAAGTTAATTTTGTCCACTTGTCCCCAACTTTAGAACTTAGGATAAAATAATTATCCATACTTTAATTTTTTAGGAAATATTAATATAATGTTCCCTTGACTTTTGTCCCTCCCTTTCCCTAACTGGTGAAGTTCAGTCCCCCATCTCTTTTATCATGGTCAGTCTATGCGTAGTGATGTATTTTATATTAATCATGAGTCATGTACAAAGTAGGTGCATTGGCCCTTGACATCTAGGCATTCCAGCCTAATACCAAAACATAAGCATTATGGCTTATAATACTAGCTTACTAGCCTATAATGCATATCATATACATAAAGGTTCGTTGACCTTAGTATTGCACGTACTTTAGTTACTGTGCATGGTATCCACTATCTTCAAGGTTGTGCACACTTTAGTTACTGTGCACGGTATCCGCTGTCCTTAAGGTTGCGCGCACTTTAGTTACTGCACGTGGTATCTTGCAATGTGCATATTACATCATTTTACTACATAGTTCATGCATGCACTATGCCACATGATGTGCATTATCAAATGAGGTCAAAAAAGCTCACCAGCTTAAATATATTTATATTACATTTACAATTGGGTTCGGTCGAGGGACATTACAGTTTGCCAAAGGTAATACAAGGAGAGTCGATAGTCGCTCCTCTTGCACAGAAATCTATGCTTACAGCTTCTAAACCAGAGCACTCTGGTAAACACAAGGTTGAGGACACCCTGAACAGCTCTAAGGTTTTGACACAAGAGTTAGAAGCCTCATTGTCAAGACAGCTAAGCCCCCAGGCACTAGCTCAACTCAAAGATTACCTAAATTTAGGACAAATTGCACCTCCCTCGTCACCAACTACCCCTGCTAGCATCTCAAATACCACAATGTGAAAATAGTCCACATAGATTACTACTCCCATTATGTCACTTACTCCTCTGCAATCCAGCTTCGGAAACCCTAGTTCTGAAATTATTTTTGTAAGTGATCTTACCCCCATATCACTCGAAGAGATTCCTCCCTCATATTTATTCTTTAGTAAGAAAAGGAAGGCCATCGTGAAAAAGGAATCAAACCAGGAATATGGAGTGATAACTAAAAGGCAGAGAATGGTGTATGACGGGAATGATCGAGATGACACAGAATTCACAAAAGAAGTTGCAGGTTCATTAGGTGGTTTTTCCACTTCCAATCAATGGTCTGTGGACAATTTGGTTGAACAACTGTGACATAAGTGTCTGTTAGTAGAAAAATTACAAAAACAAATATACACCACTGAACAGACTGTCCAGAATAAGATGAGTCAGGACTTCGAGAAAATCATAGTTCACTATCAACAACAAATCCAACAGCTTCAAGCCAACCTTGATCAGCTCCATCAAAGTTCACAAACCAACATAGGATTGGTCACTTAGCACGATGAAATGATAAAACAATTGCAAGCCAGGTTGAACCTAGATGAAGGTACCTCGATAGATATCTCGTCCTTCCAATCTCAAGCACGACAAATAAATGAGAAGTTGGAAATTTTCTAGCAAGACCTTTTTATGAAGGTCGATGCCATCTAGAAGTGCTACCAGGCAGTAGACCTTGCTCTGAAAGATATCTATATTAAGGAAAGAGATGCTCGCTCAACCCGATATAGGTTTCAAGAAGCCATCATATTGGTGCATAAAGATAATACCCTTGGTTTTCCTCTGCTCTCCCCTTTTGAACAATTACAAGGTGATATGGCCCTAAAGGTGTGGGAAAAAAATTTGGCAGAGAGCAAAATATTAGCTAGGGAGGTAAAGGATTCTTTCCAAGAAGCATTGCCATCATTAGACAAGAGAATAATTGATTTTGAGGGAAGTAGTATCGCAGAGGCCCTGGGGAAAATCGATATTGAAATGAATCAACAGAGTTCCATGAAGAGAAAAGAAGAAACTATGAAAACCATTCACAAAATGAGCCAAATTTATATTCTTAAGATCAATAAGTGGCTAGTAAGTCCAAGCTCACAGCTCCAAGCCACAACTCAGGAAATAAAAATAATACAATAAAACTTGCCTCAAGTAGAGAGAAGATTATTCACTTTTGAGGTAAATGAATCGATTGATCCCTCAAAGTTCGTAGTGGAATTATTGAATAGATGTAATCAATGTATCGAACATGGGAAAGCAATCATATCTGGAAGCAAACAAAGAAACTTACATGATTCCCTTTATTTTTACCCTCCCTACCTTCCACCTTCTTTTAGTCACTTATCTCATTCATTCACATGCTAATCTTCACTTATCCCTTATTCATCATCATCCACCTATTCCATTGTCACTCTTCCCACAAAAAATTACTCTTCTTATGCCCGTTATACATTCCTTGAAGAGCCATGCAGTGCTACTCATCTGGTTGTCATTCCTTCATAATCCCAACTGTGTCACATTACATTACTAAGCGTATCTTGAGAGAGATATGTCAATATACGAAAACGGACAGGAGGGTATGACAAACTACTAAGGATTCCAAATGACAATTGTGCCCAGCCTAAAAGACTAAAGAAGAGAGGCATTTTTCCCAGCAGATGAAGAGACATAGGAGAATACCAGCGGAGCTCATCAGATTTTACATATTGTTTTCTTATTCGAATATATGCTATTTTTATTATAATAAGTCCAACCGTTTTGAGTTGTGACCATTTTTGTATAAATACATAGATTCAATATCTATTCATGGCTACTTATTTCCGGATGTAATAGAGAAAATTCTCCTTCTTGAGTATTAATAAAAGTGCAGACAGAGATTCCAATTTTTGTTCAATTTGAGTTATGTGTTTCTTCTGTATTTCCATATCTATTAATTTCCTTATGTAATTCCTTGATATGCGATTGATTGCAATTTAGTATCACAACTACTGTAATCACATTATATCAGTAATCCATTAAGTAAGCAGTTTTTCCTCTGTATTTACTATAAGTAAAGAAAGACCTGCAAGCTATTTGAATTATTACATTTCATATCCTTTTCAAGGGTACGCTCTCTAATTTTATTCTACTGCAACAAGGTGAGACTCTTTAGAAATTGATGCCTTGCTTTGTCTAACAATTTTATAAGTTCCCCCCACACCATTTGATATTATGATTGTGACTCAGACAACGAAATACGACCTTTGTACTGTCCTATTGTTAATTTCATTTAAGAATCTTTTCTTATATAGCTAAAGGTAGAAAAAGAACTATTTTAAAACATTCTCTTTAAACATTCTTTATGCCTGACATTACTCTTTGAGCCTTAGGATTCATCTTAGGAACAACACACTCTATGGAAGATAGGGTTTTTGACTAGTCCTGAAGCTAGTCATAAACATGCGTTCTGGGTAAAACAGTCATAACGTATTCATAGAGAATCCAAATGAAGTGAGACCAATTTCATTGGAAAGAGTACGGTCTGTAGTTTCCTTTGTACAAATTTCAGAATCTGATGTTAAATATTGAGCATGGGGCATGTTATACAAGTTCTCTCTCCTAAATAAACCAAAATTGAATAAGGTCTACCATTTTCTCTATAACTCCTTTTCTGGGAGGATTCAAGGAGTTAAACTTGGAGGAGTTTCAAAGAATACATTGAGTAATATTATATATAGGATTAGAGTATTCCAAGAAGTGAAGAATTGCATAAGTTGAAGAAGTCTCGAGAAGCATTATCATGTTATATATGCTGGTTGGTTGATGGTGATAATTTAATGTAAAATTTTATTATCTCTCATATATTCTTGGGTGGAAGGAAGGGGCAAGGATGGAGAGGTCAACCCTCTCTTGATATTGGAGGATTGTATCTTCGTTTGGGAGGTTTATCCTTCCCTTTATATTTGAAAGTTGTAGCTACCTTTGGAAGTCATTACTTCCTTTGACCAATAATACATGATTACTTCTTATATATTGTGCATGGTGTATTGGTGTATCTCTTATACTAATCTTCATTATTCATTGGATAGTATTCATTGTTGATTGGATATAAATTGAATACATGATCTGATTGAAGTACAAGTTCAAAAATACTAATTTCTCTAAATATTGATTCACCCCCCTCTCATTATTTCCAACATAGGTTATAATAGGCATCATCAAAGGTTTGAAAGATTTTTTGCACATTTTTTATATCAAATGACAGGTTTTGAGAGAAAAGTGACACCTATAGGAAATTTCAAAACACATGTTGCTAAAGGCACTGTGAACTGCTAAAACCCGAACAATTTGCAACATATTCACTCTGAACCTAACAGTTACTTGGATTTTGATATGTAGGAGGGTTGCTATATGTCAAATAAGTATCGAGTTATTCCTCAAGAATCAGTTAGGCATCAACTAGGGACACCTGTGCCTAATATTTAGCTTCATTTAATGTACATGCCACACATTCACCACAATTGTACTTAATGTTTCCAACAACTTCTGTGAATATAGCATGTTGTTAGATTTTCTATTGATTTATTATTTCCATGCCTCTCTAAGGCGCAAGATGTTATGTATCATCTAGGTGGAAAGTTCTAGGAAGATTTTGAATGTAATTTTCTATTTAAAGTGTAATGTAACTCCATTAGAAGGTTCGAATGGTGATAGATTGAGACTCACATCTTTACTCTCAGATGTAACAGATTTTTCTAGACTGTATGTAATCAGACTTAAGAACATAAAGGATTCCATAGTGGCTACTAGATTTGCACCATTAATGCTTCCTCAACCCATGAATTCTCTCCCATTAGGAGATTACCTGAATTACATGCCTAAATTTATTGGATAAGAAGACATTACTACATAAGAACATGTTGCTTCCTTTTACATTTATGCATATAACCTGAACATTGAAAATGAAGATTCATGGATGAGGGTCTTTGTGCAAATTCCAGATGGGGTAGCACATAACGGGTTTAGAAGTTTAGCCCCTGGTTCAATAGATGGAATTGAGTCCCTGGATGATGACTTATTAAGGCACTCGGGTGACAAAAAATATTTCTTGTATTACATTACATAATTTGGGGCTCTCAAAAGGAAAGAGGGTGAATTTGTGTCGGATTTCTCAAAAAGATTCAGGAAAACATACAATACAATTCCTACTGAGATTAAACCCACTGAGACCTATGCTAAAATAACTTATGCAAGTGATTTTGACCCAGAGCTCTATCTATTGTTTAGAGAAAGAATGTCTACAACATTGGATCATATGAAAGATGCTTCCATGGAGGTTGAATCAAATATACTAGTAGTAGATAAGTTGAGGGGAAGATCTAATAGGGAAAGTAGAAAACATAAAACATATGCTTATTCTTCATATGATTCAAGTACTGATCCAAAGGTTCATGAATGGACCAAGTTGGTCAAGTCATTATCTGTAGAGATGGAAAGGTTAAATCTTGAAGGGAGACAATCCAATAAAAATGCTCAAGACTTTGGAAACATAAACCAGTTTAGAAGGCCAAATGATCCACCTCAAGTTTTGCAAAGAGACCATAGGAACAATGAAGATCAAAGAGTTCAAGCCCCTTTTCAAAATAATCTATTTGATGAAGAAAATGAAGAAAAAGAGGTGGAAGGAATAGAACATAAATCCATTGTGTTACAGATAAACCTACCTCACATCATTTTACTCAAAGTGAATATGAGGAATACTTGATGTGTAATCAGATAGATGAATTGGCCTAAGAAGATTAGTTTTACCAAATAGAAGGTCAGAAAAAGTATAACTTGAGATCAAAATAGAATGTTGAGAAGCAAACTACATCCCCCCAATCCAAAAATACAAACAGATGTTCCTATGAAAGCAACCCATGCCAAAGAAACAAAAGGACAAAACAAAATAGTGATGAAAGCTCATGCACATGAGGTGAAAGATGATTAAAAATCCATGTCTAATTTCAACTTTGAGCATGAAATTCAAAAAATTAAGATCCATGTTTTCTTGCTTGAGCTAGTAAAAAATGAAGGTTTCAAAAAATCCTTTTTGAAGTTTCTACAACCCACTTCTAATACAACTCCTTTAGATTCTATCAATTTACAATATGAAAAGCCTACAGTAATATTGAGGCCCATGGTGGAAGGTAGAGATGAATCTTCTCCTCCATTTTACACTTCTTTGAATGTGCATGACATGATATTACACAATTGTCTTATGGATTCTAGTGCATCCCATAATATTATTCCTAAGGCTCTCATGGATTAACTAGGATTGGAAATCACTAAAACTTATCATGACCTGTACTCTTTTGACTCAAGGAAAGTAAAATGTCTTGGGGTTATTAAAGATCTAGTTGTCACACTATTCCAATTGCCTATGAAAAGCATGGCCATGGACATTGTAGTTGCAAATGTACCCCCCAAATTTGGGATGTTTCTCTCTATATCATGGATCAATAGGTTAGAAGGAACTTTACAAATGGATCTTTCTTATGCTACAATACTAGTCTTTGGGGGTGAGCACATGAGACTGTACAAGGAATCTCAAATGACATATATCATTAGTGATGTGAATAATCCTACAAAACATCCCATCTATGATGTTGATACTAATTTGGGGTCTATTATTCTTCATCTTGCTGAGTCCCCTCAGCTACCCTTAGAGATAAAAAAATAAGTCATTAGTAAAATGTGAAATAACTGGACAGGTTGTTCAACTGTGGAAGATGTATTTTGATGGTGCATATTCTAAAGATGGGGATGGTGAAGGAATAATCTTCATATCTCCCTCCAAATAAGTCATAAACTTGTATTTTAAACTTGAGTTTGAGGCGACAAATAATATTGCAGAATATGAGGCTCTAATTTTGGGGCTCAAGGCTGTAAGGCACATGAAAATTGAGGGTTTATCAGTATTTGGTGATGTTGAACTAATTGTGCAGCAAGTTAAAAACATCTATCAGACTAAGCATGTTAGGTTGAGAGCATATAGAAACGAAGTTTGGGATATGATATACAACTTCTTCTCAAAATTCAACATTTCTTACATTCCTAGGAGTGCTAATTCAATAACTGATTCATTGGTTGTTTCTCTAAGTAATTTCAAAATTCCCATGCCTTCAAAGATCAAATATGATGTTGAGATCAAATATAGACCTTCGATTCCAGACAATGTCAAGCACTGGAAGGTATTTGAAGATGATGAAGAATTAAAGAGGTTTTTGGAGACAGTGGATGAATTTTCTTCCCTAGACATTGACCAAGATTCAAATGATGGTCAAAATCTGCATGCTGATAAATTTATGAACAAAATTGCAAACCATAAAATTGTTCAATCGCCTAACAATCACATTCCTAAGGGGTTGGTTCCTTTAGTGAGTATCCTTGATAATGATGATGTTTTTTTTTTAAATGCGAAGTTCTAAAAAAGATGCATACCTCATAGATTGTAATTTAGGCACCGAAGAAGAGCCCAAATATGTCAAATTGTCCAAAATTTTATCAGAAAATCAGAGGGATGAATATGTCAATTTGTTGAAATATTTTTCTGATGTGTTTGCATGGAAGGATGAATACTTGGAGACTTATGATACCAGCATCATTGAGTATAGGATACCTTAAAAATATGACACTAATCCATTCAAACAGAAGCTCAGGAGGATTAATCCAATGCTATTGCCTATTATGAAGAAAGAGGTCAAGAAGCTACTTGATGATCAAATCATTATATCTTTGAGGTATTTTGATTGGGTAGCTAATTTGGTCCCTGTTGGAAATAAGAATGGTGAGATCAATATTTTTGTTGACTTCGGGAATCTAAATAGGTGTTTTAGAAAGGACAATTACCCTTTACCCAAAATGGAACACATTTTGCAAAGGGTGACATGCTCAATGAGAATTTCAATGATTGATGGGTTTTGAGGCTACAATCATATTTATGTGTTTCTATAGGACAGAGAGAAGAAATCATTTACTGCTCCATGGGGTACATTCATGTATTCCAAGATGCAATTCGGTCTTATGAATGCAGGGGAAAATTTCTAGCGTGTAATGGACATTGCATTTATTGGGGAGAAAGACAAGTTTGTGGCTATCTATCTAGATGATATTACATTGTTTTAAAATTATGATCAAGAGCATTACAAACATCTAAAGAATTTTTTTTTGAAGTGTAGACAGTATGGTTTGTCCTTAAATCCAAAAGATTCTCTTTTTTCCATGAAGGAGGGTAAGTTGCTAGG
The DNA here is from genome assembly GCA_032191745.1 of Picea mariana. Lineage (NCBI taxonomy): Eukaryota > Viridiplantae > Streptophyta > Pinopsida > Pinales > Pinaceae > Picea > Picea mariana. The sequence continues at coordinate 136,641 of JASDQU010014307.1, forward strand.
ACACATTGTCTTAGTTGAAGGTGTAAATATTGACCCAAATAGAGTAGAGGCTATCAAAAATATTTCTATTACAAGGTCTAAGAAAGAAATTTGTCCTTCTTAGGTAAAACAAACTTTTTGAGGAGATTTATATCTAACTTTGTTGAGTTAGTGAAATTCATCACTGACATGTTGAGAAAAGGAAATGAAGTAAAATGGACACCATAAGCTAGGATTTCTTTTGGGCAGATAAATAAAGCATTAGTTGATTCTCATGTTTTGATCAAACCTGATTACTCAAACGAATTTTTTTATTTATTTTTTCCTCCAATGATACACTAGTTGTTGTCCTTCTTCACAATAATTCAGATCATATGGAGCAGCCTATTTCATTTTTTAGTAGGGCCTTGAGAGATGTTGAAGTTAGGTATGACATTATGGAGAAACAATCTTATGCTTTAGTAAAATCTCTTAAGGCTTTCAGGGTGTATGTTCTTCATTAAAAAATCATTTCTTATGTTCCTTCAAGTTCCGTTAAATAAATTTTGATTCAAGTAGATATACATGGGAATGATGCAAGTGGATTGCTAATCTTTTAGAGTTTGATCTAGAGGTGAAGCCCACCAAGCTAGTAAAAGGTCAAGAATTGGCTAGATTTCTATATGAATCAAATTGTAAGGCATTGGGAGTAAATTTTATGGGCACTAACTTTGTAAATCAGCAGTCTGATATTCAGATCAACAACCTGCAAATTAACTCAAATTTGGAAGAATGTAGTTGGTACAAGGACATCATCTATTTTTTGCAGAATTTGCAGCCTCCAACTAGACTTGAAAAGACCAAGTTAAGAGCTTTGAAACTTAAAGAAGTCAGGTATTGCATTGTTGATGAGATTCTATATTGGAAGGATCCTTCAGGGATTCTTTTAAGATGTTTAAATCCAAAAGAGACAAAACAAAATATGACTGAATTTCATGAGAGTTTATGTGGAGGTCATCACTTCTGGAGAACCACAACATATAAGATACTCAGAGCTGGGTACTTTTGGCCTAACATATTCACTAATGTGTGTGGAAATATCATAACATGTGACCGATGTCATAAATTCTCAAGTAAACAACAACTCAAGTCTTTTCCTCTGAAACCAATTGTGGTATCTAACCCTGTCTAGCAGTGGGGATTAGACTTTATTGGATAAATTCATCCATCCTCAAGTGGTCAAAACTGTTAGATTTTGACTGCTACTGACTACTTTACAAGCCATCCCCACCAGGAATGCAACACATAAAGTAATTATTGGTTTCTTGGAAGATATTCTATCAAGGTTTGACTACCCAAATAAAATTTTCACTGATAATGAAACAACTTTCAAAGTTGAGCCCCTGGTGTAGTTTTGTGAAAAATTTAGTATTCAACTTATCCATTCCACTCCATATTATGCCCAGAGTAATGGCTTAGTAGAATCCTCCAACAAAATATTAGGAAATATTAGCAAAAAGTTTCTACAAAACAATAAGACGTCATGTGATTCTAATTTGAATTTTTCCCTATGGGTAAACAGAGTAATCACCAAGAGGTCAATTGGTACCACACCATTTTAGCTGGTTTATGGAACTGAAGTTGTTTTCTCTACCCAGTTATCTTTACCTATGGAAAAAATTCTTCAAGATAAATAAGGGGAACCATATGACATGATCATAAGGATGAATCAACTTGTGGAAGTACAAAAAACCATAAAACAATTGTTTGACAAAGCACAAAGTCATCAACAAAAAATCAAAGAAAGTTTTGACAAGAAGGTGAAGAAGGAAGATTTTCAGCTTGGATATCTGGTACTCAAGTGGTATGCTCAGAGGCAGGATAAAGGAAAACATGGTAAATTTGAAGCTCTTTGGGTTGGTCCTTTTAAAATTTCGGAAGTTTTGCAAAATAATACTTTTAAGTTGCAGAATTTAGAGAATGCTGAAATTTCTAGTGGTCTAGTTAATGGACATTTTCTCAAAAAATATTTTTTTATAAAATCCATGGGTGCACTTTATTTCTTTGTAAATATTGGTGTGTTTATTTAGTTTAGTTTTCTTTTAATAATGACTCATTTCCCAATGGATAAGGCAATAGAACTGCAATGTTCTTGGAGCCTCACAGGGAGGTCTCCATCCCTTGTGGAGCTATATGTTAGCACATAGGATGTATAGGGGTAATTTTTTTTTACGATTCTAGGTTTGAGTCACAGGGTCAATTTATTTAATATTTTTGAGTCATGTCTTATGTGAATAAATCATGTTTTGATTTGTCTTGTGATTCAAGGAAACTGATCAAAGTCCATGTGAGCGTCTTGGTGTCATGATAGTGGTTTTCATCATTAGAAAAAAAGGAAAAGTGTTGGTCATACCTTTTGTTTTAAAGTTCATCACTATCAAGTTTTGTGTCTCAAAAAGGTGTAGAAAGGATTTCATGTCATATCTACCCATTTGGGGGTCAAGTCGTATGTCAAGTCATCCTGTTGCAAACTTGCCTGAAAGTTCACAACAAATCAAGAAAAGTACAACATGCACTAATCACATACCATCATGTTTTGGAAACATGGAAGTTGGTATTTTATTGTTTTTAGCACTATATATTCATCACTTTCTCTTCAAGTCGGTTTCAGGAGGAGGTTTATCATTTCGAACAAAGCGCATTGCAAACTGGTTTAAATTGTGGTGCTACGAATTTCCTATAACAATTGAAGGAATATTAGAGGCTTCCAGGAACTATTAGTTTAGTGCATGAGACAACAACTGAGCTTCATATATACCAGGTACCCTATTTAGATGCTAAATTTCACTACCTGAAGGTTGATCATAATCAGACCCTAATTGTTGCAATGTTTATGCGCGGTGCAAACTGTTTTGTAGTATTTGCACTGCAAAACTTCTTTCACTTGGTCAGTTTCTATAGTCCTTGTATCTTAAGAATTTCCAGACCCAAGTTTCTTTTTTTTATACCAAAATATCAGTTGCAACCCTTTTCTATGGTGATGACCCCATCTGCTGCAAATTCAAGTTAGTGTTGCATACTTTTTTTATTGTACGCACTGCAAATTCAACGTGTTATGAACCCTCTGTTTTCTCATTTGTTTAAACCCTCGTTGACTATATTTTCACTAAGGTTTGAAGGATCATATATTAATAAATATTTTTTCCTTTCAGACCTGTTACTTTGCAAACCTCTTTGACTAAAACCTAGATTAAATCCATTCGCTGTAAACTTCATTATGCACTGCAAACTAAGAGATCGTATTGTGAATTCTCTGTTTTACATAGATCTCCTTGAATGTTTTCCTGATTGAAGTCTCATATAGTTTAGAGTTATTATCCAGTAAACCCTAAGCTGTTCAAAATCAAATCATAAACCCTAAATTTAGTTGTTTACATCATACATCTGGTAGCAATTATTATTATAAGGGGAAGGGGTTTTAAATAAACTATCATGGAAAATCATCAAGGTAAGAATGTTCAAAAAAGAGGAGAAATTGTTGGGGATGAGCCCCATGACCTACAACTTATAAATTCTAAACCATTTTTTAGAGAAGCATTTCAGAGAGTGGGCTGCCTAGTTTTTTGTGAGAAAATTCAAAGAGGACATCTCGAGGTTGCCAGGAAGTTTGCATTGAATTTCAATGCGACATATACTAAAGTAGGTGGATTGGAGTTTGATGTTTCAGAGCAGTCTATTTCTAAAACCAAAAATATATTCATGGTGAAAAATGGTTTAAATCCATGTCCTTGAATTCTACATTTTCTAAGGAGTCCCTAAAACCTTAATATCAAGGAGATAACCTCTCCAAGGAAGTGACAAGAAATTATATGCAGGAATATTTTGACAAAATGCTCAGAGTTATTCAAAGGTATTTCACTTGTGAAGGAAGGTTCAATATGGTCTATCAATACCATATTAGATTGTTACTACATTTTATTGGGAAGATGTCAGATAGAGTCGAAGATAAATATAACAGGTGGATAGCAGTGTTTTTCATTATAGTCTGATCAAAATGCTAGTATTGGAAGATTTAAGGAAGACCAATACTAATTTGGATGCCTTCCTAGCTACATCAAGCTTTCAGACAGATGTTGCTCATACACCACAATCAAAGAGACAAACACCTACTCCAACTGAGAAGACTTTTCACTCATAATCAAGTAAAAAGAGGAAGATGAAAAAAAGGGATAAGTCCATTCAGTCTACTGATAAGATAGTTAAAGTTCCTTCAAAATATCCTGATGAAGACACTTCTCCTGTGGAAGGCCTGCACCTATGGGAACATCCTATAGTAAAGAAAATAGTCTTAAGGGGGAAAAACTTGTATTTTCTTCACTTGTTGCTGTAGAAGTTGTCAAGCCTAGAAGACCTATTATCATATCCACAACAAAGAAGCATGCATATGTAGGAGAAGATACATCCAGGGCATCAACTCAACCAACAGACAAAACTAAGCCTCTAAAAACGAAAAATAGGAATCATTGAGATCAAGTCTCCTTCTGATGAGAGGGATCCCACTATTAAAAGGATTAGGAAGCAGTTGAAAGAGGCAAAGGATGAAAATAAACAATTGAAGAAATAAAATCTCTATGCCAAGATCCAACTTAAGAAAGTTATAGATATGGGTGAAGAAACTATTAAAAACACAAAACAATGGGTTAAAATATCTATATCTTTGCGTAGGCAGATGAATAATGTGTACAAGATGAATAGAGCCCATCAAGACAAAAATCGGAAGCTGAAGGAGGAAGTGCAATAGTTGAGGGAACACAATTCAAAACAAAACCTCGACATGTTAGAACGAGTGGCCAGTAGGAGAAGGAGATGAGGCATCATTTTGTTCATCAACATAAACATTTTTCCATGATGTATTTTGTTTTGCAGGCTTATAACCCTCAAGAATGATTTCATCTTAGGCTACTATTATCATATTCATATGAATTTTGGCAAAGTTATTTTATTATTCAGAAGGTTGTAGCAGGTTCTAAAAAATATTTGAAGGACTTTGCACAATTTTGATATCAAATGACAAGTTTTGAGGGAAAATTCACGCCTAGAGGAAAGTTCATAGTGCGTGATGTTGAAGGCATTGTGAATTGTTTATTTTGGAATAGTTTGTAGAGAATGGGTTGAAAACCTTACAATTACATGGATTTTGAGCTATTGAAGGCTGGAAATTATTAGATAAGGTTCGTATAGCTCCCCAAGAATTAGTTGGACATCAAAGGACACCTACCCCAAGGATCCAGTTTCATTTAAGATACATGCAACGAGTTGGATGCAGTTGCATTCAATGCTGCCAACAACATCCTAGAATATAGCATCTTGTTAGATTTTTGTTGATTACTCATTGCCACACCTCCCTAAGGTGTAGGATCCCATGTAGGAGCTAGGTAGCGAGTTCTAAGAATATTCTTGAATGTATTATGCTATAAAAAGTGTAATGTAACTCCATTAGAGGGTTTGAATGGTTGGATATTGGGACTCATATCTTTATTTTTCAACTACAACAAAGTTTGCAGATTGTATGTATCTGACGTAAAAATCTTGACCAGTTAATGATCGGTTTCTTCTTTTTACCATATTATGTGTTTCATATTTGATTTGATGCTTTCTATTGGTGAAGGATTCATCTTGGTACTTGTTCCTAAGGAAATGAAAGATTTACTTTTCTTTTACTACTGCGAAGGTTGTTGAAGTAATTTGTATTGTTGATTACGAAGTTCCTACTTAATGAGTTTTCCACTATATTTGTTTCAGAATTACCTGATGTAGCCTAATGCATGTATTATAATTTTTCCTGCTAAGTCTTCCATCTTTCCATTTATATCTTAAACACTAATCTAATACTATTCAATCTTTACTTGCTGATATATATTCCTGGAAGTTTTGTATTGATGTTTAAATTGAGTTCTTGCCCCGTTCTCTACATTTTGAAATAAACTCTTATTTTTACAAACCTACAAGCTTTTCTTATGGGTATTAGTTTCACAACTATAGCAGTCTAGGTGAGACTTCTAGTACTAACATTTTTGGTTTGAAGAATATTCCCTGGGATGTACGACAAGGACACTATTGATTTGATTGGTGTGCAGAAATCAGTAAACAAAATGACTGCATATTGCACCTAGCGACTCCAAACTTTAGTTGTGGCTTACAACAAAAGAAATATGAGGGCCAACCCACAGTCACCTTTGGCTACACCTGAACCTGATCTAGAAAAAATCATTAAGAAGGGAAAAGGTTTGCAAGGAGCCTCCTCCTCCAAATCTTCAGGTGTTTCTGGTAACCTACCTGACTCTGTTTTTCATACACCAGTTGTTGTTTCTGATATTTCTCATTTACCTATAGTTGAAACTCCTATAAAGTCAGAATTAGAGAATATTTCTATTGAATACACACCTTTTTCTCCTGACTTGAAATAAGAAAGTCTAAAAATATTTGATTTTATTGCATCTTCCGAAATTTTTAAGTGGTTTAGACTTGAAAGTTTGGAATATTTTCCTTTCTTAGGTTCTCCAACTTCTCATTCATTTAAGTTTCATGTAACCAAAGGAGAAGGAAGCTCACGAAGGAAGCTCACCTTCTGTTAAAATATCATCAAATATACCCAAGTCCAGGCTAGCTTTTGTTAAGTATGAATCTTGTTCACCCCATACTCCTCCTTTTTCAAAACCTCTTGCTATTCAGACTTCATTATCACCTGCAAAATCACTTGTTACTTCTCCCAAAATTCATAGTCCTCGTTTTCCAAATCAAATGGCAAGAGTTAATCCTCCTCAGAATAGAATGGATGTCATTGCGGCTTCTAGGTATGCACCATTAGTGCTTCCTCAACCCATGAATTCTCTCCCAGTTAGAGATTACCTTAATTACATGCCTAAATTTATTGGAGAAGAAGATATTACAGTAAAAGAACATCTTGTTGCCTTTTACAATTATGCAGATAATTTGAACATTGAAAATGAATATGTTTTGATGAGGGCCTTTGTGAAAAGGCTAGATTGGGAAGCCAAAAAGTGGTTTAGAAGTTTATCTCCTAGATCAATAGCTATAATTGAGGCCCTAGATGATGAATTTTTAAGGAATTGGGGTGAAAAAAATGATTTCTTGTATTACATTACAGAATTTGGGGCTTTCAAGAGGAAAGAGGGTGAATATGTGTCAAAATTCTCAAAAATATTTAACAAGGTATACACCAAAATTCCTACTGAGATTAAGCCCATTGAGACCTATGAAAAAATTAATTATGCAAGTGCTTTTGACCCAGAATTCTATCTATTGTTGATAAAAATAAGGTCTGCAACATTGGCTCATACGAAATATGTTGACCTAGAGGTTGAATCAAATACAATAGTAACATATAATTTGAAGGGAAGATCTAATAGAGATAGGAGAAAACATAAAATAAAAGCTTCATCTTCGGATGCTTAAGGTACTGATCCAAAGGTTGATGAGTTGACCAAGTTGGTCAAGTCATTATCTGCAAAGATGCAAAGGTTAAAGCTTGAAGGGAGGCAAGCTAATAGAAATCCTCAAGAATTTGGAAACAAAAATTAGTTTATAAGGCCAAACAATACACCTTAGTGTTTGCAGAGAGATCATAGAAATAGGGAAGATTAGAAAGTTCAAGCTCCTCTACAAAGTGATTTCGTTGATGTTGAAGAAGGAAATAATGAGGACGAAGACCAGGAAATTCATTGTTTAGGAGATAAAACTGCCTCTCCTCATTTAATCCAGAGTGCTTATGAAGACTCCTTGATGTGAAATCAGTTAGATGAGTTATGTAAAGGAGAAACAATCAATCAAGATGAAGCTCCAAACAAGTACAATTTGGGATCAACTAAGAAGGATGGAAAAACAGGTGCATCTACTCAGCCTAAAAAGACATATGCTCCTTCTAAATATATAGCTTCACCCAAAAAAGAAGCAGGGAAACAAAAATATCATTTCATAATCAAGGCCCCTGCTCAAGAGGTAAAATAAATCCTAAAATCGCATTCGTGTTTTAATTTTGAGAATGAAATCCAGAAAATAAAGATTCTTGACCCACTCCTAGAATTGATGAAAAATGAAGACTTTAAAAAATCCATCTCAATGATGTTGTAGCCTGAATATTATCCCCCTTCATCAGATTCAGATAACTTGCATGATAAGAAGCCTGCAATTATATTAGGACCATTGGTAGAAGACATAGATGATTCTTCCCCTCCATTTTACAATTCTTTAAACGTGTATGACAATATTTTGCACAATTGTCTTATGGATTTGGGTGCATCCCATAATCTGATGCCTAAGTCTGTCATGGATTAATTGGGCCTAGAAATCGCTAAAACTTATCATGAATTGTATTGTTTTGACTCAAGGAAAGTAAAATGTATTGGAGTTATTAAAGATCTAGTTGTCACTCTTTTCCAATTACCTATGAAAAACATGGTTATAGACATAGTAGTTGCAGATGTACCCCCCAAATTTGGGATGTTGTTTTCTAGATCATGTATCAATAGGTTAGGAGGAACTTTACAAATGGATCTTTCTTATGATACAATAATAGTCTTTGGGGGTGAGCACATGAGACTGTATAGAGAAGCTTAGCTAGCATACATCATAAGTGATGAGATAAACCCAAAAAACCATCCCATCTATGTTGTTGATACTGATTTGGGGTCTAGTGTTATTCATCTTACTGATTCCCCTCAGCCACCCTTAGAGATCAAGAATAAATCATCAAGAAAATATGAAATAAATAGACAGGGTATTCAATTCTGGAAAATGTATTTTGATGGTGCATCTTCCAAGGATAATGCTAGTGTTGGGGTAGTGTTCATTTCTCCCTCTCAGGATGTTACAAATCTATCCTTCAAGATTGAATTTGAAACAACAAACAATATTGCAAAATATGAAGCCTTATTTTTGGGGCTTAGAGCTGCAAAGGACATCAAAATTGAGGGACTGACATTATTTGGAGATGCAGAACTGATTGTGCATCAATTCAAAAATATTTATCAAAAAAAACATCTTATACTGAAGGCTTATAGAAATTATTTTTGGGACCTCATTGATAATGTTTTCTCAACCTTTAACATATCTTTTGTTCCTAGAGAGGATAATACACTAGTTGATTCCTTAGTTGGTTTTGCCGGCAATTTTAAAATTCCCCTACCTCCCAAACCTAAGTATAATGTTGAGGTAAAATACAGACCTGCTATAGCTAATCTTGTCAAGCACTGGATAATTTTTGAGGATGACAAAGAACTAAAAAGGTTTTTGGAAATAGTGGATGAACTTTCATTCCTTCATATTGACCAAGATTCAGATGATGATTCAAATTGGAAAAATCTGCATGCTGATAAATTTTTGAACAAAATTGGTGATCATAAAATTGTTCAATTGCATAACAATCACATTCCTAAGGGACTGGTCCCATCAGAAAGGGTTTTTGATAATAATAATGTTTAGAAATTATCGGAAGAACCACAGTGTTTTCAATTGCTTGTCGACGTTTCGGATCCACAACAAGATCCATCTTCAGGACAAAAAAGACTGAGGAAAAACAAGAGAGGAACACTAATAAATATTAATGAGGAGTGTAGGAAACCTAAAGTCAGCTATGTGAAACCCTAGGTTTGAAAAGATTTTTAAAAATAAGTGTTTAATAAAGATTTTGTTTATTAATATATTAAGTGGTTTTTGATTTAATTTAATAAGCCAAATGGTATTAATATTATTATTAATGTTTATGCTAATTATAGGTTAAATTAGGGTTAATTTTTTAAAAAGGTAGTATTAATATTATTATTGATGTATTAGTGGTAACAAATTATATGTTGGTATTAATTAGGTTAGTCTTGGAATTGATTTAATTTAATTATCCAAATTATATTAATAATTATTAAAGTATTATGCTAGTTTAAGGTTAAATTAGGGTTAATTTGTAAAATGGTGGTAATAATATTATTATTAATGTATATCATAAGGATTTTAATAATGTATGTTGGTATAAATTAGGGTTAATTTGTGAAATGGTAATAATAATATTATTATTAATGTTTATGCTAATTTATAGGTTAAATTAGGGTTAATTTTTAAAAAAGTAGTATTAATATTATTATTGATGTATTAGTGGTAACAAATTGTATGTTGGTATTAATTAGTCTTGGAATTTAATTTAAAAATCCAAATGATATTAATAATTATTAAAGTATTATGCTAGTTTTAGGGTTAATTTGTAAAATGGTAATAATAATATTGTTATTAATGTATATCATAAGGATTATAATAAAGTATGTTGGTATAAATTAGGTTGGTTTAGGTTATTAAGTTAGAATAATTTTTATTTTTATTTTTGATAGTGTAGGGGAGAAGATAGAATATTAGTCAGTGTCGGTTCAAGTGAAACCTAAATGTGTGCTAAGTGCAACCCTAGGATTCAATAAGTTTTAATAATAGTTATGTTAGTTTTAATAATTAAGTTAGGTTAAGGTTAGGATCTAGTAAAGGTGTAAGTTCTAGAGTCTTGAGGATAAGGCTAATACTATCTTCTTTTCGGAATGAGCGAGATCCAACTTTCACTAATCTCTAAGCCATTGTCTCTATTTAGGTTATCGAGATTTTTGATGATTTTGATTGCTTCTCTAATTCGTCTTTGAAGGAGATGGTCTTCTTTTGCTAAGATTTTGGTGTCTTCTAGGCATATATGATGGTTAGTTATGAGAGAGTGTTTGGCTAATGCTGAGATGCGAGTTCATTCATTCTTGATGTCAGCACCATGCTCTTTAATTCTGGTGTTAAAAAGAGCGACATGTTTCTCCAATGTAGCATTTGCCACATGAACATTCTATTCTGTATACTCCTTTGCAATTATGTTGACCAAGCTTATCTTTAGCAGATCTCATTTCTAAACAAAACTCTCACCACAGAAATCTAAATGATCAATAATGATGTTTCTGTGAAGATGAATAGTTGTAAAGAAAATGAATATCTGATAGACTGTAATTTAGGAACTGAAGAAGATCCGGCCAAATATGTTAAACTCTCCAGTATCCTATCAGAAGATCAGAGGGTTGAATATGTCAAATTGTTGAAATAATTTTGCGATGTGTTTTCATGGAAGTATGAAGACCTGGAGACTTATTATACTAGCATCATTGAGAATATGATACCTTTGAAATATGACACTAATCCTTTCAGATAGAAGCCTAGGAAGGTTAACGCAATGTTATTTCCTATTATGGAAAAAGAGGTCAAGAAGATGATGGATGCTCAAAGCATTATACCTCTGAGGTATTCAGATTGGGTAGCTAATTTGGTCCCTGTCAAAAATTAGAATGGTGAGATCGGGCTCTATGTTGACTTCAAGAATCTAAATAGGTGTTATAGAAAAGACAACTACCCTTTACCCAAAATGGAACACATTTTGCAAAGGGTGACAGGCTTAGTGGGGATTTCAATGATTGACGGGTTTCCAGGATACAATCACATTTATGTGTTAATAGAGGACATAGAGAAGAAAACATTCACCACTCCCTAGGGTACATTTATGGATGTCAATATTCCATTCGGTCTTATGAATGCAGGGGAAAATTTCCAACATGCAATGGACATTGCATTTATTGGAGAGAAAGACAAGTTTGTGGTTATCTATTTGGATGATATTACAATGTTTTCCAATTTTGATCAAGAGAATTACCAACATCTAAGGAAGGTGTTTTTTAAGTGAAAAAAGTCTGGGATGTCCCTAAATCCCCAAAAGTCTCTTTTTTTCAAGAAGGAGGGTAAGCTGCTATGACCCATTGTCTCGGCAGGAGTAAAGATTGACCCTAATAGGATAGAGGCTATCAAAACACTTTCTCTTCCAAGGTATAAGAAATGAATTCAGTCCTTCTTAGGTACGAAAAACGTTTTGAAGATATTTATATCTAACTTTGCTGAGTTAGAGAAATTCATCATTGCCATGTTGAGAAAAATAAATGAAATAAAATGGACACCAGAATCTAGAAGTTATTTTGAATAGATAAAACAAGCGTTGGTTGATGCTCATGTTCTGATCAATCCTAATTACTCAATGGAATTTATGATTTTTTATTTTTCCTCGAATGATACACTAGTTGTTGTCCTTCTTCATAAGAATTCAGTTGGAATGGATCATCCTATTTTTTTTTTCCAGTAGGGCCTTAAGATATACTGAAGTCAGGTATGACATTATGGAGAAACAAGATTATGCTTTAGTCAAATCTCTTAAGGCTTTTAGGGTGTATTTTATTCATTCAAAAAACATTTCTTATGTTCCTTCAAGTTCTATTAAAGAAATTCTGATTCAACCTCATATAGATGGGAAAAGAAGCAAGTGGATTGCTAATATTTTAGAGTTTGATCTAGAGGTGAATCCCACCAAGCTGGTAAAAGGTCAAGGATTGGCTAGATTTCTAGCTGAATGAAATTGTAAGGAATTGGGAGTAAATTTTATGGGCACTAACTTTGTAAATCAACAGTCTGATATTTATAACAACATCCTGCAAATTAACTCAAATTTGGCAGAATGCAACTGGTACAAGTACATCATCTATTTTTTGCAGAATTGCAACCTCTTACTGGACTTGAGAAGAACAAGGTAAGAGCTATGAAAATTAAAGCAGTCAGGTATTGTATTTTTGATGAGATTTTATATTGGAAGGATCCTTCATGGATTATTTTAATACGTTTAAATCCATAGGAGACAAAACAAATTATGACTGAATTTAATGAGAGTTTATATGGAGATCATCACTTATGGAGAACCACAACATACATGATACTCAGAGATTGGTAATTTGTCCTATATTATTCATTGATGTGTGTGAAAAGATCAGAACATGTGACAAATGTCATAAATTCTTAGGTAAACAACAACTCAAGTCTTTTCCTCGGAAACCAATTGTGGTATCTTACCCTTTCCAGCAGTGGGGATTAGAATTTATTGGAGAAATTATTCCATCCTCAAGTGCTCAACACCATTGGATTTTGACTGCTACTGACTACTTTACCAAATGGATAGAATCCATTCCCAACATGAATGTAACACACAAAGTAATTATTGGTTTCTTGGAAGATATTATGTCAAGGTTTGGTTGCCCAAATAAAATTGTCACTGATAATGTAACAACTTTCAAAGCTAAGCCTCTGGTGAATTTTTGCGAAAAATTCAGTATTCAACTTATCCATTCCACTCCATATTAACCTTAAGGTAATGGCTTAGTAGAATCCTCCAACAAAAGCTTAGTAAATATTATCAAAAAGTTTCCAGAAGACAATAAGAAGTGATGGGATTCTAAGTTGAATTTTTCCTTCTCAGAAGACAAAGTAACCACCAAGAAGTCATTTTGTACCACACCATTTCAGTTGGTTTATGGAATTGAAGTTTTTTTCCCTACTTAGTTAGATTTACCTATGGAAAAATTAATTCAAGATCTAGAATGGGAACCATATAACATGATCAAAAGGATGCATCAACTTGTGGAAGTACAAAAAACAATGAGCAATTGTTTCACAAAGTACATAGTCATCATAAAAAATCAAAGCAATTTTTGACAAGAAGGTGAATAAGGAAGATTTTCATATTGTAGACCGGGTACTCAAGTGAGATGCTCAGAGGTAGGATAAAGGAGAACATGGTAAATTCATAGTCCATGTGAGGGTCTTGGTGTCATAGTAGCAGTTTTCATCATTAGAACAAAGGAAAAAGTATTGGTCATACTTTTTGTTTTAAAGGTCATAATTATCAAGTCTTGTTTATAAAAAACATTTACAAAGGGTTTTCATGTCATATCTAAACGTTTGGGGGTCAATTCATATGTCAGGTCAACTTGCTACAAACTCACTTGAAAGTTCGCAGCAGAGTAAGAAAAATAAATCATGCACTAATCGCATACCATCATGTTTTGGAAACATGGAAATTGGTATTTATTGTTTTCAACACCGTCTATTCATCATTTTCTCTTCAAGTTGGTTTCAAAAGGAGGTTTATCATTTTGAACAAAGCGCACTGCAAACTAGTTTAAATTGTGGTGCTACGAATTTCTTGTAGTAGTTGAAGGCAGATTAAAGGCTTCCAGGAAATGTCAGTTTAGTTCATGTGACAATAGATGAGCTTCATATATACCAGGTACCCTATTTAGATGCTTAATTTCACTAACTTAAGGTTGATCATAATCAGACCCTAATTGTTGTTATTTTCTGCACACTGCAAACTGTTCCATAGTATTTTCACTGCAAAACTTCTTTCACTTGGTCAATTTCTACAGTCCTTGTATATTAAGAATTTGCAGACCCAATTTTATTATTATTATACCAAAAGATCAGTTTCATCCCTTTTCTATGTCCATGACCCTATCTGCAGAAAATTCTAGTTAGTCTCGCAAACTTTTTTCAATGTATGCATTGAGAGTTCAATGCGCTATGAACCCTCTATTTTCTCATTTGGTAAAACCCTCGTTGAATGCCTTTTCACTCAGGTTTGAAGGATCATCTCTTTCGAAATATTTTTTCCTTTCATACCTATCACTTTGCAATCCTCTTTGACTAAAACCTAGATTAAATCCATTCGTTGCAAACTTCATTGTGCACTGCAAACCAAGAGATTGCGCTGTGATTTATCTGTTTTACATAGATTGTCGTGAACTTTTTCCTAATTGAAGTCTCATCTAGTTTAGAGTTTTTATTCTCTCCTCTCATCTCCTAGTTACAATTTTTTTCATTCCTTCACAGTTTTTGTACATGAATACTTTATTCAGTAAAACCTAAACTGTACAAAATCAATCATAAACCCTAAATTTAGCCATTTACATCATACATCTCGTAGCAACTGTTATTGTAAGGGGAAGGGGTTTTAAATCAACTATCATGGAGAATCAACAAGGTAAGAAGGTTCACAAAGGAGGTGAAATTATCATGGATGAGCTCCATGACCTGCAACTTATAAATTTTGAACCATTTTTCAGAGAAGCAATTCAGAGAGTGGGATGCCTGGTTTTTTGTGAGAAAATGCAAAGAGGACATCCCGAGGTTGCCAAGAATTTTGCATGGAATTTCAGTGGGAGAAAGACTAAAGTGGTTTCATTGGAGTTTGAGATTTCAAATAATTCTATTTATACAACCATAGAGATACATGTTCATGGTGAAAAATGGTTTAAAGCCATGTCCTTGAGTTCTACATTTTCTAATGATTTCCTAAAACTTGAATATCAAGGAGATAATATTTCCAAGGGAGTGCCAAGAAATCATATGATGGAGTACTTTGACAAAATTCTCAGAGTTATTCAAAGGTACTTCACTTGTGAAGGAAGGTTCAATATGTTCTATCAATACCATTTTAGATTGTTACTGCATTTTGTTGGGAAAGAGTCCATGAAACTACCCTTTTATCTGTTCAAAAGAACTGGGAAGATGTCAGATAGAGTCCAAGCTAAATATAAGCAGGTGGATACCGGTTTTTTTTCATTATGGTCTGATCAAAATGCCAATATTGGAAGATTTGAAGAAGACCAATACTGATTCGGATGCTTTCCTAGCTGCATCGGGATTTCAGCTAGATGTTTCTCATATAGCACAGTCAAAGAGACAAAAACCTACTCCTACTGAGAATATTGTGCACTCGGAATCAAGTAAAAAGAGGAAGATGACCAAAAGGGATAAGTCCATTCAGTCTACTGATAAGATAGTTGAAGGTCCTTCAAAATATCCCGATGAAGACACTTCTCTTGTGGAAGAGCCCTCACCCATCAGAACATCCTCTTATAAGGCAAAGATTATGAAGGGAAAAAAACTTGTATTTTCTTCACCTGTTGCTGTAGAAGTTGTCAAGCCTGGAAGAGTTGTCACCAAATCAACAACAAAGAAACATGCCTCTGTAGGAAAAGGTACATCCAGGAAGCACTAATGTTGCATACCTGGAAAAAACAAAACCTGGACATGTTGGCATGAGTGGCCACTAGGAGAAGGAGATGAGGCATCATTTATGCATCAACATAAACATTTTTCCATGATGTATTTTGTTTTGCAGGCTTATAACCCTCAATAATGATTTCATATTAGGTTGTTATTATCATATTCATATGGATTTTTGAAAAGTTACTTTATGATTCAGAAGGTTTTAGCAGGTTCTAAAAAATATTTGAAAGCTTTTACACAATTTAGATATCAAATAACAAGTTTTGAGGGAAAATTCACACCTACATGAAAGTTCAAAACGAATGTTGTTCAAGGCATTGTGAACTGTTTATTTTGGATCAATTTGCAAGTCAGGTGCTGCAAACTTGATAGTTACATGGATTTTGAGCTACTGAAGGTTTCCAGTTGTCATATAAGGTTCAAATATATCCCCAAGAATCAGTTGAACATCAAAGGACACATACCCTAAGGATTTAGTTTTAGTTAAGCTACATGCAACGAGTTGGCTGCAATTGCATTCAATGCTTCCAACAACATCCTGGAATATAAAATATTGTTATATTTTTGTTGATTACTCATTGCCATGCCTCATTAAGGCGCATGATCCTAAGTAGGAGCTAGTTAGCAAGTTCTAAGAATATTTTTGAATGTATTTTTCTATAAAAAGTGTAATGTAACTCCATTAGAGGGTTCGAATGGTTGGATATTGGGACTCATATATTTATTGTTCAACTATAACAAAGTTTCCAGATTATATGTATCAAAATTTAGAATCTTGAGCATTTAATGATCAATTTTATTTTTTTATCATATTCTATTTTTCATCTTTTCTTTGATGCTTGTTATTGGTGAAGGATTCATCTTTGTACTATTGATATTATGGTAGTTGTGGGAGGTATTTACATTCACATGTAAACCTGACAAGAATAGGATATTCCAGGAAGCAAGAAGAAACCCTAATGAGTTGGATAATAACCCTAGAAGACTTGTCGACTCAAGAAGATAACTTGCATTAGGTTATTAGCCTTCAAGAGAAGAAGTCAGCTAGAAGAAATAATAAATACTAAATGGACAGATAACCAGAATGAGAATTTGACCCAGGCAGTTAGCCAGAATTACTATAAATATAGGAGGCCAATATTCATTCTGGCAGGCAGTCTCAGAATTGTAGAGCAACACTTGTGCACACTGCAGTGCCTAGTTTTGTGTGCAGGTTTGGAGGAGAGATGCCATTACAGTTTTTGCAGCTAGCAGATCAAGTTTGTCTTGGACAATCTCTTGGTTAGGGTTTGGACTATCTGATCAGCTCTTGTTGGTGTGTTATCCTTGGGGAAATAAGCGCTACCCTTTGTTTGGCTATCTATCCTAGGGTTTTCTTCTGGAGTGATTCTCTGTCAAGGTTAAGGTGATCGGAG
>JASDQU010014308.1:15084-39546 GCA_032191745.1 Picea mariana
TTAAGAGTAACGAATGTTGCAGGATTTATCTCGTATACCCTATTTCTGACTCGAAAGATTTTAGTGTTTTATCTTCTAGTGTTTTCAATAAAGGAATTCTTAACTACTTCTTTGTTGAAATTATCTTTCTCGTCTTTTCTGCTAATCACCATTTAAGCTACTAAAATATCCAGTGATTATATTATCTCGCCCTGTGAAATTTTTCCTTTGTGTTTCTGGTTCGGATTTGATATTTTATTAACACACAGACCCCATAGCCCAATGGATATGTAGACTGTCTCAACCAATTCGAAAAAGTAATTTGACAACAAAACCAACCTATTTATTTACCTGGCCTAATATTTAAAATTGGAAACATAGCTAAATCATATAGACAGATCCCTCTTTGAAGTTGGAAGGGCTAGATCCCAGCTTCAAAAGTGGTTGGATAAAGTTACCTTTGTAGATTTCTTCTGTTTTCAACCTCTAGGAAATTTATAGAGTGCTAACAGATAGTATTGAAGGAGTTACAAAGGTGAAAAATAGGAGAAGGAAGGAGGAATTAGATGTTATCCTCCCTTAATGACAAATTCTTGAAATCCTAACATAGATCGAAGTTTGGAAAAATTTTCCTCTGTAAGAGATTTTGTGAAAATGTCTGCAACTTGATCTTCTGTAGGGAAAAATAAAACTTCAATAACTCGATCATGAATGATCTTTCTAATGAAGTGCATGTGTATCTTGATGTGTTTGTAGTGCTGATGTTGAATTGAATCTTTGGTGAGCTTGATGGAACTCTAATTGTTGCACTAGAGGGTGTTCGAATGTTGCTACTAGAATCCAAACCATGAAAGGATCTGTCGAAGCCATGAGGAATCTTGACTTGAATTAATCATTGCTTGGCACTTTGATTCTGGTGAAGAAAGAGAAATATCTTTTTATTTCTTACAGGACCAAGTGACATGTCTATTGAAACAGGAACAAAATTATTTATCAATAGTAGAGGTTACCCCTAATAGGAAGTCCCAATTAGAACTCTGACCATTTGGAATAGGGAACCCACCCAGATTCTAGCTCAGCTATCATTTCTAGTTTTGGACTTTATCAATTGTTGCTCGGTCCACCAATGATGATTTCTAATATATGGAATGAAATGAAACTAATATAAGATGCATGAGTCCAGACGGAAAAGGTAACTAGAATGAAAACATAGAACCGGATGTGCTCCTGTGAATGGCCTGAGAAACAATTCACATGGAACAGAAAAAAGAATACAAATAAAAAATTGCAAAGACATAATAATATAGCATGTAAACAATCATTCACAGTCATATGCCCAAGAATTGAAAAAAATATTCCATGAATAACTAAATTAAGAATGCAACAAATATGCATGAGAACAGTCTACAGTATGAAGTACATTCTTACACAACCCAAGTGTAGAGAAAAATGCAGTAGAATAGTCCACACACATGCAACATGAGAATCACAATTCTTCAGTAAATGGCTTCGCCAAAATAGGATTCTCTTCATTAAAAGTTTCATTAATAGTACATGAAAGTTCCATGAGCCAAAATCCCATTTACTCAGATCCAATCCCTGTATTTATTGATATTCAACTTGACTGATGGCCTTTTGCCTTCCCCTCGTGACCTTTCAATTACAAACTTTTGTCCTTATCCTCTTCGGAATGATGAGGGAATAAGCACGAAATAAATGTTTATAATTTAATGTATCGTCTGCAATTACATTTTGAATTTGTCTTTTAGTGTTGGTGAGCAATCATAGATTTTGGTTGTAGTGCACCTCACCCATCATGATGACTGATCCGTACATTGGGAAACTATTCTCCCTCCAAGTTTGATATTTGAACATCATGGGATTCAGAATTATTCTTCGGCCATTTGAATTCGATTGTGTTTTTTTGCTCCCCTGTTGCTTTGACAATTGTTGTTGTTATTGTTGATCTATCATCTTCGGTGGTAGAAAACCCTTTCCATTATGTTTCTAATTTTTTGAGATCACACAGAGTGCATGGAAAATAGAATAATCTTATCAAAAATAGTAGAAACCTAAAAATAAAAAATAGAAAACCAAAATATTATCTTTGCAAAAAATTAAAAAGGACATATTTAGGCTTTATACCTCAGGATCAGACTGAAATGGTCATAACTTGGGGAAAAAAAAACCTTTTCTAGTGAAATTAATTTTTTTTCTAAATTAAAGAAGCACTATGGACAGAATGGAACAATCCTCTTGTCCAAAAATGTACATAAATAGAAGAAACCATAGATGCGGAAACATGACTTCAAGATCTCGATTTACAACTACTAGAGAGAGTTTTCAAATGCGCTCTAATACCATGCTCAAAAAAATAGGTATTTCAACAAAGGACAAACACCTTCAATAACCACTCACACAACTAGATCAAAGATCAACACACCGATGGTATTACATGGTAAATCCCCTGTGGGTAAACATCCATGCATCTAGCCAATGTGGTCACTTGGAGAAATTAATTAATGCAAAAAAATATATTATAGAGATATTTACAAGAGATTTTCTCACAATCGATCATCGAAAAATGACCCTTGATGATATTTAAGTAGAGATCATGTAACACAGACAACATCTTAAGTACATTTTAAGAGATGCGGTATTAAAATTTATCTTCTTCTTAGACATCTAAAGGGGGTGAAATCATGAATTTAGGTGACACTTTTGTGAGAATTGGGTCTCCAAAATTCCTACTAACCTTTTTTCGGTCGAAAGACAAATCTTTTCATCCAAACCTTTAGAATTCAAATCAAACAGTCCCGTGATGACGACCTCGATTGTCATGTACCATACTCGCTGAACGATTTATTTTCTAGTAACATCTTTTAGTCCAAAAGAAACTGATCGTATTTTTCCTCAGAGACATAGATTCGACCGAAACATTTTTCGGTCAAAAGAATATTCTAGCCGAAAACATGTTTTGTCCAAAAACATGTTTCATCCAAAAACATATTTTAGTCGAAAATTGTTTTATATATCCCCCGCACATCGCTCACTTCACATTTTTCTTAATTGTTGGTTGGTGGTTGATGTTGGTTAGTGGTAGTTGTTGGTTGGTGCTGGTAGACGTTGGTGTTGGCGGTTGGTGCTACTAAAGGTTGTTGCTAGAGTTTGGTGTTGTTGGTTTTCATAGCTTGTTGTTTTTTATTTCCGTTGGTTCCAGGTAATTCTTAAACACTTTCCCAATTAATTAAATTTTTAATTATTTACATGTTTTGTGTTTTATGAGATGGACAGGGCCGAATTCGGACCTCTCCATGTACAGGGACATGCCCGAACATTAATATGTTATAGTGTGCTTTAATATTCATTGTGAATTGAAAAGATAATGCAAATTTGTAATGAAATCATATTAATATATGCAATGTAAAGAAGGGAAGAGATTATAACATAATGTATTTTTTTAATATTCATTATAAATTGAAAAGAAAAAAATTACAATAAAATTATATTAATAGGGCATGTCCCTTTACATTGACAAGGCCAAATTTGGGCATGTCCCTGGCCCTTCCCATGTACAGGGACATGCCTCCGATCATTCTTAAGTATAATACAGATTATCACAATTACTCACCTAACGGTTGATTTTGATAAAGAGTGGCAAATAACCAATACATCCAAGATCTTGTATTAATTACTTGAATGACATAAAAATGATTCTCTTACTTTCAGTTTTCTATGTATTCGTCTGTGAAAAATATAGAAAACACTCATATAGTTACTTGGATCATATAATTATTATCTGTACTTTTCAATCACAAAATCAACCTGAAACACATCCCAAGATGTAAATTTAGAATAATACTTGTGTAACTAGGTTGAATGAAATAGAAAATAGATACAACCTTCCCTATCTATATTCTAAGACAAGATACAAATCCCCAAGACTTGAAAAGCACAACAAAGAGAGAATTCAAAATCCATCTGTGATCAAATTTGATCCCAATTTTGGAAATGATTACATTATATGATTCCAAGCAACAATTTTATCAATCTGGAGAGTTTGAGGTGAAACCTTTGGGGTGCCAAAAATATTGCCAAACTTTTCTAGTCAACAACTGATGAGAGAGCTTGGCCAAGTAAATCATGATTAAAAGAAAAATGATTTAGTGTATGGAACTTCTAATATTTTTAGAATAGACTAAAACATGCAATTTAATAAATGTATCATTAACCATTGGCCAACCAATTAGTGTTCACAGTAACAATTAACAGCACTTGGAAATAATGGATTGTGTTTAAGAAATATTTCCCAAGGAAGATGTCTTGGTGAAGTGGAGGCTAAATCTTAGTCTTGAAAAACAGATGGACTTGAAACACTCTATGTTGCAATATCCCCTCAATAGTATTTAGCTACTTTCATTTCCCTTCTACATTCCTCTATCTCTTGTGCCAATAACATGTATTTTGAAAGAGTTTTCCCAAGCACAATTAAACAACAAATTTCCTCTCCAACATTACTCGAATGCTTCTTAGTGTGCAACTTGTTTCAAATTTGGGAACTGGCATAGTCTCTTAATTTCTTGTTTCAGCTAAGTACTTGTTCTGTCAGTTATTGTTTTTATGCTGCCAAATTATGGATCAGAAGTTTTAATGTCTTGTTTATTGTAACATACAAGTAGATAATGTTTATAAATTTTAAAATAAATATATTTTTTTTATCTAGTCATATTTTTTGCCCTTAAATGTTAACATGTTACACATAGATCATCTTAAAATTACCTTCTACAATTTACACAGATATAGATTATCTTATACATGTTACATTTTTTTCATATTTAAATATTTTCATGTTCAGGTTCTAGGTAATTCTTAACCTATTCCCAAATTAATTAAAATTTCATTTACTTACATGTTTTGTGTTTTAGGAGGTGGACAAGGCCGAATTTGGCCATGTCCCTGTACATGGACATGCTCGAATTCAAGTTTGTCCCTATACATGGATAGGGCCGAATTCGGGCCTATACATGTACATGGATAAGCTCGAATAGGGACAAAACTCCGACCATTTTTAAGTGTAATACAGAGTCTCACAATCACTCACCTAATGGTCGAGTTTGATAAACAATGGAAAATAATGCAATACATGCAAGATCTTGTATTAATTACTTGAATGACTTCAAAATGATTCTCTTACTTTCAGTTTTCTATGTATTTGTCTGTGAAAAATCTAGAAACCACTCATAGTTAGTTGGATCATATAATTATTATGTGCACTTTATAATCTCAAAATCAACTTGAAACACATCCCAAGATGTAAATTTAGAATAAATTGGTGTAACTAGGTTGAATGAAACAAAAAATATATACATTCTTTCCTACATGTATTCTAAGACAACATACAAATATCTAATACTTGAAAAGCAAAACAAAGAGAAAATTCAAAATCCATCAGTGATAAAATTTGATCCCAATTTTGGAAATGATTACATTAAACGATAGTCTATTTAGTTGGAAACATGAATTAGGGTCGAATTCGACATTGTCCATGTACAGGGATAGGGTCGAATTACATGTTAGTTTACATATAATTCGGCTCTGTCTTTGTACATAGTCAGGGCCAAATTCAACCATGTCCATGTACATGGACAGAGTTGAATTACATGTTAGTTTACACAAGTCACAACAGGTTAGCTATTGACTATTTATCCCATTGATTCCTTCTGTTAATTACTATAAGGATATGTACATTGTACTATGAGTAAACATATAAGAAATACTTGTATTTAACATTTTCTTGTTTCCTGCTTAGTATTGAGATCACTATTGACTTGTTATGTGTACTCATATAACTCAGTCATGCTAATCACTACTACTAATGTAGTCTTGTTAAGTGTAATAGAGTAAGTAACACTTGCTTGGTTAATATTGATAAGCTTATGATCCTAATCAACCTTATTACTTATACAAGAGTCATTACGATTAACAAAAGGGTCATTAGTTGTTGTTGGTTGTTGTTGATTTATGTTCCTTCAGGTTGAAGGTAAGTCTAAACTATTGATTTTAAATAAATTTAATTTTAAAATTAGTGGAAAATGAAATTTGAGTTCAATCCACTTAGTCCCATTTCTCCTTGAAGAAAATATGTAAAAATGAGTTCTATTTAGGGCCATATAAAAGAGAGGGTAACCCATTGGATATTTATGTTTTCTTATTTTATTTTGTTTCTTGGTTAAGTAAAAAGGCAAGAAAATGTGACCCTCTTCTCTCCCAGGATGGTCCCTAAGACCTAGGAGGCGCTAAGAAGGGCATGATCACAACATTGGTCTTCCTTGTATGTTGGGATGATAAAAGATTATAAGTTATATCATGAGACTCATGTGGACATTCTTCCATTAAAGAAGAACTTACCTTGTTGACTTTGACTTGAAACCCCCCTTTCTTAAGTTACACCCCCTTAATTATTGTGTGGGTTTTTGGTTTTGTTCTTTGCTTCTTCCTAAAGAAACTAAGCCTCCTTGATTTTTGATCCCCTCTCCTTGACTTTTTTTTTTCTTGTTGTTTTTTATGATTTAACAATTAATATTTTATGTTATAAAATATTATTTGTTTAAATTATTTAATTATTTCAGTTTATACCTAACCCTAAAGTTAGGACCAATATGTTAACCCTAACCTACCTACCAAAAATATAAAAGATACATATCCTCACTCTTTACACACACAAACTCTTCTAAGCCGAGTTCTAATATAAGGTTTTTTGCAGCTCCTTGTTCAGATTGTAGAGTGGCTGCGACCCCTCTAGGATAGTTCTTATTGGTGTATTAAGCCATTGTGTGCTTACCTCTCCAACCTCTTGTTATTGTTGACCCCTAAGGGTCTTTTCCATCTTGTCGTAGGCCTCTTCTTGGTTGTTGTTTGCGGTTGGTTTATGGTTCTCCTTGCTGGTGCCATCCTCCTCTTCCCCTTGCTGGTGTATCCCTCCTCATATCCTTGATGGTATCTCCCTCCTCATCTCCTTATTGATGCCACCCTGTGTATGTTGTCAGTGTACTCTTCTATTGTTGGTGCCACCTGTGTATTTTGCTGGTCAGTCTTTTGATATTTTACCCTAAAAGTTCTTCTTGGAAATTTGCTCTAAGTGTCATGATGAGATATTCCCTGATGGTTTGATTAATGATCCCTTGAATATTTTTCTGAGCATATATATAAGAGGATAGAAACAACATATCAGGTAATATTGTTTTTTTTTTCAACCAAGTAAATGTTCTGTCAGTTATTGTTTTTAGGCTACTAGATTATGGATCAAAAGTTTTAATGTCTTGTTCATTGTAACATACAAGTAGCTAATGTTTAAAAATTAATATAAATATTTCTATTTTAGCTAGCTATATTTTTTTCCCTTAAATTTTAACATGTTACACATAGATTATCTTAAAAATTACCTTCTACAATTTACACTAATATAAATTATCTTCTACATTTTACATTTTTTTATATTTAAAATTAGTGGAAAATAAAATTTGAGTCCAATACACTTAGTCCCATTTCTCCTTGAAGAAAATATGTAAAAATGAGTTCTATTTAGGGCCATATAAAAGAGAGGGTAACCCATTGGATGTTTATGTTTTCTTCTTTTATTTTGTTTCTTGGTTAAGTACCAAGTCGAGATAATGTGTGACCCTCTTCTCTCCCGGGATGGTCCATGAGACCTAGGAGCAGTTAAGAAGGGAATGATCACATCATTGATCTTCCTCGTATGTTGGGATGACAAAATCTTATAAGTTATATCATGAGACTCATGGGGACAATCCGCCATTAAAGAAGAACTTACCTTGTTGACTTTGTCTTGGAACACCCCTTATCTAAATTATGCCCCCCATAATTGTTGTGTGGGCTTTTGGTTTTGTTCTTTGCTTCTTACTAAAGAAAGTTAGCAGCCTTGACTTTGGATCCCCTCTCCTTGACTCTTTTTTTTCTTGTTGATTTTTATGATTTAAAACTTAATATTTTATGTTATAAAATATGATTTGTTTAAATTATTTAATTATTAGGGTTTAAACCTAACCCTAAAGTTAGGACTAATATGCTATCCCTAACCTACCTACCAAAACTACAAAAGAGACCTATCCTTACTCTTTACACGCACACTCTTCTAAGTCGAGTTCTGATTTGAGGTTTTCTTTGGCTCCTTCTTGTTCAGATTGTTGATTGGTTGCGACCCCTGTAGGATAGTTCTTCTTGGTGTGTTAAGCCATCATGGGCTTACCTCTCCAACCTCTTGTTGTCCCTGATCCCTAAGGGTATTTTGCATCTTGTCGTAGGCCTCTTCTTGGTTGTTGTTTAGGGTTTGTGGTTATCATTGTTGGTGTATCCCTCCTCGTCTCCTTATTGGTCTTGCCCTCCTCATCTCCTTGTTGATGCCACCCTGTGTATGTTGTCATTGTCCTCTTTTATTACTTATGCCACCTAAGTATGTTGTTGGTTAGTATTTTGATATTTTACCTTAAAAGTTCTTCTTGGCAATTTGTTCTAAGTGTCATGATGAGATCACCCTAAGGGTTTGATCAAAGATCCCTTGAATATTTTTATGAGCATATTTCTAAGAGGATAGCATCAACATATTAGGTAATATTGTTTCTTGTTTTAGCTAAGTAAAAAAAAATTCAGTTATTGTTTTTAGGATACTAGATTATGGGTCAGAAGTTTTAATGTCTTGCTGATTGTAACATACAAGTAGCTAATTCTTAAAAATTAAAACAAATAATTTTTTTATATATAGATATATTTTTTTCCCCTAAATTTGTAAATACCCCAGTCGTTATGACTACATGCGATGCACATCAAGTGCCAAAAATTTGTTTTTTTTTTAACAGGATGACAATTAACAACAACGATTAATCAACACAAATTGACAAAGAACACAACCTGCACATTCATGAAACAGACCACAATGACTCAACACACCTGCATGTCATGCAACTGGATGAAACATCCGATAATTAGGACAGACAAAAACAACTACCCACCCAACACAAACAGACAATGCCTACAAGCTAAAGGATAACATCAACCACGCAACACAACGGCTTTGATGACCGGTAACTAGATACCTCTATAGCACGCAAAACCCAATGCATTAAGGTGCTACAACCAAGTACTATCATCAACTATAACGGAAAATACGCCCACATTGGGAGGCACAAGACTTCGTTCAGGTTATTATTCACATTTAACCGTTAGGGTGTACAAGGATCCCCTCATCAAGAATCATTTTGTCCCAAGGTGATAGGTGTGACAGTAACCCAAGCGCAACACAACCTATCTAGACCAACGATGCAAAAAATCCAACATGCTAGGATACCAAATAACTATCAAAATACAAGAAGACCTAATCCAAGCACCCAATCAACAAGTCAACAAGACGCAAGGGAAAACTGACTACTAAAAAATCATACATCACATTAAATTTTGGGTGCAACAATTCTGAGGAAGACATACATCAAATAGGGGACATGATCAGCCCTCAATGAGTTATTCCCTTTTTGGTATCAACAGTGAAATCACTAATTAACATTAATGGCATTGTCTGTTAATGTTCATTATCAACAATCCATATTTTTCCTATCAATAGATCTATGTCCCATAGTGGTAAAGCGGTGTAACTGTAAATTCTCTGTCTATTAAAATAAGTGAACTAATTAACATTAAAAGTGATCTACTTTGCTCATTAAATATTTGACAATGCTGACTATATTATTGTTGCCTAAACTATTGTTGTCTAAGTACGCGATATTGCCATCTAAAACATTTCTAGCCATGATACTATCAATCGTTACAACACAATAATTACGCAATCACAAACGTGACCATTATACAGTCATAATGCAACTAAAAATTCATTGCCAGTCAAAGCATAAAAACGCAGTGATTCCAGGTATAATTTCGCTTCCATTAAAGGTATGAATTCGTTGGCATTCCAATGTTAAAAACACAAGCTTTCAAGGTATAATTTCACTGCCTATAAATAATTAGGGCTGTATCTATTGACTAAATCACTATAAATTTGATATATCGTTGGTCTGGTGAATAGATAGTTGTCTAACTAATCTAAATCTCTATACAACTTATAAATACATCTCTACACCAATATATCGTTGGACAAATACAAAGCTATGTAAATAAATTGTTGCTAACATATACAAGACTATACCAATATAGAAATATATATCTAAACAAATATATCATTGTACGAGTATACCTATTACATAAAATCGTCGTCAATATTTACCTTCAACGATATTAACCGCTATCCATTAATACATGTTTTTGTCCATTACAAAATCACAGTCCACATATATAAAAGTGTTTTCTACATGAAAACATTATCTGTATATATAATAAAATTTAGGGAAATCACTGCTAGATATAATGGATGAAAACGTAGTCAATAGATAAGTAAAATGAAGACCAATTTAAAGGATAATGTTGGCATAAATACATATGAATCACAGAGTAACGAAGTGATAACGTTGTCATGAATATACATGTGAATCGCAGAGTATTAAAATTGATGTTGTCATTCAATATGGGATCGTTGTAATATATCTCTGTCTCATATTATATATAAATCACTGTTAATAAATTTAGATATGATATCCAAGGCAACTGCAGAGTAATCAACAGTTTATCCATCCAAACGCAGAGCATAAAATCATTGTCACAACGTTGAAACACAGGTCTGTCAACACTGACAATTGGCTGGTAATTCTTGGCTATTTAAAAACGTGGGTAAGGGTTAAATATACATTACACATGAAATAAAAGTTGGGCACATTCAAGGGTTATTCAGCCTAAAAACCATTTGAATCTGGACGCAATAAAAGGATTAAGCATAAGTAAAATGAATTCAATCGAGTCAAACACTGTCATCATAAAAAAATTAGTCAATACATCACCAGTCGATATCCATTTACACATATCCAACACAAACACATCAAGACACTATATATATACACATGACATAGTTGTCCAATTAAAAGAATGGTATCATTTTCTAATATATTAAATTTGCAAACTAATAAATGGTAAATAATTGTGAATAAATAATGGTATCACAACTCAATCAATAAAATAAATTCGCAAGTTAAGAATTTTGCAAGTTGATAAACTATCAATAAATAAAAGAAAAATGCCCCCATATGAAATCCCAGTCCCTATAATTTACAATAGCAGTCACTACATCAATAAAACGCATTCAATAAATTATACCACAGTCAACACAGGTAAATTGCAGTCAAATGCCAAACCAGGCACTAGGATTCATCATTAAAATCGCAGGGATGATACCCAACAAGTGTTGGGATTTATCAATAAAAATCGCAGAGGTTATACCAATCAAGAGCTAGGTAAAATGCCAAGAAATTGCAGGAATAAAGCGCAGAGATAATCAACAAAAACACAGATACACTCAACACAAAAAGGTGCAAGGACCAATCATTCATAAATGAAACAATAAAAATGCAAGGATACTCAATCACAGGAAGGGTGCAAGGATTAGATATCAATCAGAAGGGAAAACATAGAGATAAGTAAAGGATATATGGCTGGGAAAAATTTATCCTTCACTCATCATCCATGCATAGAAAAGAAGGGCATTTGAATCTATAGGTATTTAAACACCGAACTGAGGATTGTCGATTCGACTCCTGTCTGACTGCTAGGGCAAGGACTAATGACTAAACAGGTAAGGGAAAAACAAAAATTTCTTCGTAATAATCAATAAAACAAATACAAAAAAGTCATAGCAATCAGGGTTTGGGTTCGCCAAGGGAATCAATTCAAAATGTAGTGAGCGTAAGGCTAGGATGAATTTAAGTTCAATGATTATAAAATGTTGAGTAAACATAATTTATACATAATAAAAGTATAGTAATGGAAGCACATGAACATTATTAACTACCATTCAAAAATATACGCATGTGTACCTTTTCCAAATGCAAAAGCTCTGAGTCATTATCCCACATGTGCTTCATCCAACTCTTGCTTGTCGATCGATGTGACCTCAACGATACCTCCAAACCAATGCTAGGGGTGCTCTTCTTCCACCTGAGCCCCCCGAGCCACAAAGGGCCTACCCACACAATACCATATAACCTCTAGCACCCAGGTCGTCTTGCAAGGTCGAGCTACCACTCATTACCCGAGTTGGGTATCCCAACTCCCATGAGAGAAGTTCAATCAAGACAAAAATTCAGCAGTGTAACGTTATGCATAAAGATGAGATCCATACTCCTCCTCCTCCATCCTTTTTATAGATTTTTTAAGTGATTTCTTTCCCAAATTCCCATTAAATTCCTTTTTCATTAATTTAATCAGAAAAACCTCCCACGTACACATTTTTCCTGATCCCCTAGTTGCACTAGAAAATTAATTTTATTAATTAATTAATTATTCCAATTTCCCTCACCCACCTAAAAGAATTCCTAAAAACGCTCCTAGGTGTCCCAAAATTCCCTTGACTTCTTAAATGAGTTATGCCTTACTTAATTCCATGTTGAGTTCATAATTAGAAATTTCCAATGGCAAGATTCCTTACTAAGTTAGACATTCATCTTTTTCTTTACCTCCCCGCCCCCTTTTTCCTTAAGTTTCCTAATTCTTTTAAGTTTGCCTCTTTTTCCTTTTTAACTAAAAATCAAATTTAGCAAGTGTGGAAAAAAACCAATCACCCTTTTTCTTCTTTAATTAAAATTTAATTAGCAAAATAAATAAAAACAACCATTCTCTTTTTAAAATTTTAATTCTTCATAATAATTTGACTTATATAAATTAATTTGAATTTCTTACCCCCTTCTTGTTACATGTTTATTTATTATTATTTTGTTGACCACATGTTCTACTTAGACCTAGGTTTTAACTTCTCTAGGTTGGGTAACATTTTCATTAGGGAAAATTTGTTTTTAATTCTTACTTATCACATCATTCATTTTAGGGTTGGCTAGGTTTATTCACTTACCAGTTAAAATCATGACATGCCCTTCAAGACGCACTAGGTGCTCCAAGGGTGTCACTCGCCTCTTTATGTTTTCCTTGCACGACGTGCCTTTCAGGATGCACTACATGCTCCAAGGGTGGCACTCGCCTCTTGACTGACTTGTTAGACATCAAAAACCCCTGAAGTCAATACTCTGTCACGTGATATTATGGGAGACTAAGGGCCTCTAAGAAATAAGGCCCCTAGCTTATTGCGTGCCCCTTAGAACCATCATGAGCTACTGTCATAGTATGCCCTCGCGACATTGTGAGTCTTCTCAAACTAGGTAATAGTTAACCTATAGATCGAGCCATGGTGGGAGTGCTAGTAGGCTATGGCAGGGATGTTGTCCACTCCTCTCCCTCAAGTCTTTGGTTGTCCTGTGCGACCCCTCTACTCCACATATGAGTCTAGTCAGAAATTTATCTCCAGCATGCATCCATCAATGAATCATGTCAACAACAATAATCAATCCTCATAACATCTAATCATATGTACATGTGTCACATCAATAACATTCAAACCCAGTAGTCCTCTCCCTGACTCGATCCGGAGTCTAAGGGGTTTCATCGATGCCTCTACATCCTCAATGTCCAAATTCTTGCACACTCAAGAGAACCCAATCAATAGCACTTGTCTATGTGAATACAAAAAAATAACATATTGTCAATCCATAATGTCTCATAATCATAATCGAACAACCGATAGTATAATAATCTGGATCACTTGCAAGCAAATGTCCTCAAGGATAAGTTCACTCAGTGCATGCAAGAGAGGGATGTTACATACACCCCCTCTTAGTTTAAACTTCATCCCGAAGTTTCACAGCATATAAATTCCAAAATAAAGTGTATCACAATATCACAAGTCTATCTATCAAACAAAAAATGGAAATTGTTGGTGCATATCATATGCATTCTCCCAGGTCGTCGAGTGCAGACTATAGTTGTCCCACTGGACCTTGACCTGATCTACTGTTCGACATCGTAGCTATCAAATGTGATGGTGCAGGATGTGGATTGGATCAGCCATGAGTGCACCCTCATATGATACCTGCAAGTTACTCAAGTCAAACATGTGTAGGATCACTAACATAATGTCTCAAACAGAGACGTGAAAGACATCGTACATACACCTCAAGGATTAGGCAAGGCTATTCAATAGGCCACAGACCTCTCTTTTCCACAATATCACAGGATCCCATGAACATCAGAGAGACTTTAGTGCCCTTTCCAAACTTCATCGACCTCTTATGCAGTTTCACTCGCAAGAATACTCGATCGCCAACTTCGTAACTACGGTCGAGACAATGTGCATAGGCATAAATCTTCTGTTGATCCTGTACTTATTTGATCCTTTGTCTTATTATATGCATTTGATATTATATTTCTCGTATCTCTTGTGTTCCCACCAGGACCCTATCCTCAAGTCGATCCCAACTCAAAGGCATCCGACACGGTCGCCCATAAAGAAATTCTAAAGGCGTAATCATAATGGTGATTTGATAAATGTTGTTATATGTGAATTCTACCAGTGGAAATAATTATTCCCAATGATTATGTTAGTCCATCATGTACATGTGCAACATGTCCTCCAAGATTTGGTTTGTTCGTTCGGTATGCACGTCTGTCTCTGGGTGATACATAGTACTAAAGTTAAGTCGGTTTCCCAAGGCCTCTTGGAAACTAGTACAAAATCGTCTAGTAAACATCGATCCTTGATTGGATATAATCCTCTTAGGAACGCCATGCAACCTCACAATATCAATCATGAAAAATCTAGATTTTTCAGGTGCCTGATACATCATACACATAGGAATCAAATGAGCACTCTTCGTCAGAGTGTCGACTACCAAAAATATCGAGTCGTGTCTCCTTCCCGTCAATGGAAATCCAACAATGAAATACATCGAAATTGCCTCCCATTTCGATTCTGAAATAGCTTGTGGTTGTAGTAATCTTGTTGGATGTCTATGTTCAACCTTCACCTACTGACATTCTAGACATCTTTCCATGTAGTTGACTATGTCTGCCTTCATTCCTTTCTAGAAGAATAAGGGTTTAAGGTCTTCCCTCATCTTCATGACTCCCGAGTGAGCCATGTACACTGCTCTATGAGCCTCGTTTAGGATCAAACTCCTCAACTCGTCATTCGGTGGTGTAATTCAATTTTTTTTTTTTTTATATCTCAATATTTCGTCGTCGTCAAACGTAAATACTCCAAATATTAGTACCATCATTGTGTTATGTCCGATAAAATACTTGATCTCCTTGTACCATTCATCATCACACTATAAATTTAGAATCTTTTCATGTAGATTCATCTGAAGACGCATCCCAAAAAAGATGTGTGGTCTCTCACTCAACACATCCACCACTCAGCTCACTATTCCTTTTATGTAAGTACTCTAAAAATCGTACTCGCTAATCAATTCCAACCAATGTCGTTGTCGTGCGTTGAAGTCACTTTGCGTAAAGATATGTTGTAGTCCACTGATGCAGGAGCATCGACAACCCATCAAGCGAGCCATCGCGGAGCGGAGAACAGCTGGACAACGCCAGCACCAAATTTTGAAACACCTTGATATTGTTGTACCAAAACATTAATGTCTTGATTTGATGAAGCGCACTTGTACATTGTAAATGGACCTTGAGCGGATAAGCTCTCGTCCTTAGTAGATAGGAATGCATTTAATAGATTTAATGTAAGTAGATAGAATATTTATTTCTAGATTTCATAGCTCTAGATCTCAAGAGGGAAAACGGATATAGACACCCTCCTTTGTATCATTTTAATAGGATTATTATTGGAGAGCATTCAGAAGAGAAGAGCATGCAGAGAAGTGTATGAAGAACCTCCATGTACAGTTATTGAATTAATAAAAGAAAACTTTGATTCAATTTCATGGTTGTGTTATTTCTCTGTGTATTGTTGATATTATGCTCATGAATGTTTGTTTCTTGTCATGCATTTGCTTTATATCTTGTGTATGTGATTTCATGGTTGAAGTGAAGTCTGTGAGAGTAAGGAGTTAGTTTCAATTGTTTCTCTATCTTGAACCAGAGAATTCCTGCAAGGGGGTGCAGTTGAATTTGTCCGCAAGGAGTGCGTGATTGCAGGGTTCGAGTAGAGGTAACTTTGATTCTAAGTCCTCAGAAGTGTAGGTTTGGTACCAAAGCCGTGCAAGGCATGCGCAGGCTGGAAAAAGACTCAGAGTTGCGATTCTGAGCAGAAGGAGTGAAAGACTGCTGCTGCAGGTGTGCGCAGAGTCAAGAGAGCTTCAACACTTAGCCATGTTTGAAGAATTGCTGCAAGGAGTGCATACAAGGAGTTTCCGGAAGGAACTCGAAAGTTGAGAGAAGTTCAGAAAGTTTTGGTTTTCGAGATTGTTGAAGAACCGTGGATAAGTTGCATGAGCAAGTCGGCGCACAGGTCCCATGGATAGATGCTACTTGTTTGAGGATTGTGAAAGAAGGAACGTGGACGTAAATTCTATAGTACAGGGAGAAGAAAGCTCGAAGATCTATTGGACAGGAACGTTGGTCGAGAGTACGAAGGACATTGGATCTATTCGTGGATCGGTGCATCGAAAGTTCACGAGGTAAGATTCCTATTTTGCGTAAAGGAAATCGCGAGATCACGAGAAGCGAAGTTCCGATGGTTTCGTGCATAGTGTGAGCCATAGCCGGGTGACATGGCAGGAGGTCTCGGGGCATCGGGATATCGAGAGTTGAATGTCCAAGAGATTTGTCNGCGAGGACGCGAGACGACAAGATCATGAGTTGTCGGTATCTCAGTGTTTCGGATCTCGGAGGTTGGGACCCCGAAGGCATAGTGTCACAGGGCGTGAAGTCGCGATAGCACGAAGCCGCGAAAAGGCGAACTTCCCAAGAGAGCGAGAAAAGATCTGGACATCAGATCTCGAAAATTCAAAAGTGTAGTATTCAGCTGTTGAACTCGCGAAGTCACGAGGACCAAAGAGAACCTGTGGGGTGCAGATCTTCCAATAGGAAGATAGAAGATCATTTGGAGCTCTTCGGGCCGAGAGAGAAAGAAGGTCCTGAGGAGAGCGGTCGTGCTCCAAGGAGTGCGGTTGCATCATCCATAGTGGTTTGTTTTTAGTTCAAACTTTTCGTCCAATAAGGTAGTGTCTACAAACTATCAAGGCATAAACAATGAATAAAAACTACAAATCATCCGTCGCACATTTTCCTCATGTCATCTCAACCTTCTTGAGATGTAAGTGATCACTCAAACATCTTGCATCAAGACTTCTCCTAAGCCTTCTTTGGATGCATCAATACATACCAAGAAGTCTGCAGCCATGTCAAGGACCTTTAGTATCGATGTTGTTGTCAACGGGTCCTTAAGCCTCTGAAAGGCTTCCGCGTATTTCTCGTTTCAACAAACTTCTTGTTCTTCTTTT
Organism: Picea mariana; assembly: GCA_032191745.1. Taxonomy (NCBI): domain Eukaryota; kingdom Viridiplantae; phylum Streptophyta; class Pinopsida; order Pinales; family Pinaceae; genus Picea; species Picea mariana. The sequence goes on from JASDQU010014308.1 coordinate 32,523, forward strand.
GCAATTTTGTAGTCGGATTTGCTATCTTCAAAAATTGCTCGATGAACAGTTGATAGTATCCTGCTACACTCATGGCATGGCATCTCTTCAGTCAAACCTGGACGAAACTCCTTCATCATACACCACCTTAACTCAGCATGGCTTTTGCAGGGGGACCTTCTTACAAGGGTACCATGGGCTAATTTCTCCAGGCCTCCCATACCTTCCATTCATGGCTCGAGCTGAGGTTTCATCTACCTACTCGATTTTCATCAACTTTTTCCCTAGTGAGTAGTCGAGACGATATGCTCAGGAGAAGACCATGTTCCTTCTCTCTAAGGCTTAGAGGCTAGCCTCCCTTTCTTCTGGCCCACCATCAATGTATCCTAGGGCCATGACCTGGCGCTTCTCTCCAAGGGTGTTTCAATATTTTTTTCTTTCGGGGATTTCTACTTCCCCTGCCTTCAAATTTCCTAGTGCCCAAACTTGCAAAACAGCCCTCCAGGATCAACTATTGGATCGACTTTAAAAACTGACAGCCATGATCATTTTTCCATCGAACAACCCTGGCCCTGAGTGCTCACTTTCTTTGGCCATACTCCATATAACCCTGGCGCTAGGATCATGGGCTCGCACCCAAAGGTGCCTAATCATTTCATGTTTCGGTGATTCCAAATGTAATGGATGAGAGACCTGATGTCTTTTGAAGTCCCGATAGCCGAAATGCCAAAACGGCTAATCATTTCATGTTTCGGAGTTTCCCGATGCAATGGAAGAGTGACCCCCTATCTTTTGAAGTCCCAGTAGCTGAAATGCCGAAACGGCTCATGCTAATCATTTCACGTTTCGGAGAATCCAAATGAAATGGATGAGAGACCCCATGTCTTTTGAAGTCCCGGTAGCCAAAATGCCAAAACAGCTAATCATTTCATGTTTCAAAGTTTTCCGATGCAGTGGAAGAGAGACCCCCTGTATTTTGAAGTCTCAGTAACCAAAATCATGAAACAGCTTATCATTTCGAGTTTCAGAGTTTCTCGATGTAGTGGAAGAGTGACCCCCTATCTTTTGAAGTCCCGGTAGCTGAAATCGCGACCGAGCCTGATCAGGCGCCATGTGTCCCAATTGGATCGGATGACCACGATCATTTTGTGACTTTGGCCATAAGAGATGAGCCCATGCGCTAATCCTCGTGCAACTCCATGACTCATATTTACCCGATGACCGTCGATCTGCTCCATCTATGGATCCTCACCATTGAAAACAAAATGCCCCCTCGCTTGATTTTAAGCCCGAAATGGACTTCTTTTGTGTGTTGCACTTGGCGTTCATGACTGCAGCCTTTGAATAAAATGCATTTGATGGGTTTCTAAACCCCATTTCTATGCATTTACACCAAGGGCCTGGAATCGGAGAGAAACACACCCTTGTAAGAATTAGTGCTAACATTATGCTCCATGGGGGGATAGAGTCATCCCTGTGATGATCTAAGAACTCCTTCTGTAGTTCCAGTTGCCTTATGTTGGGATATGGAGTCATTTATTAAGCCGAAAATAAACAGAAAAACAATATTTACAAAAATAGAGGAGCCATCTAAGGCTCAAACAAAATATTTCTTCAGGAAATTCCCATTTACTAGGTCGTTAAGAACTTCTTCACCCTCCAAATCCTGTAACATGTATGTGTTATTTAAGAATACTTCAGATATTTTGAAGGGTCCGATCCAGAGGGAATCAAACTTGTTGTGTTTTCCCCTATCTTGCCTGAGTGCATCCCACTTAAGCACCAAATCTCCTAGCTCGAATTCCTCCTTCCTGACCTTCTTGTCAAAGGCATGCTTGATCTTCTGCTAATGACTATGAGCTATGTCCATCACCAGCTCCCTGATCTATTGCAGTTCCACCACTTGATGAATTCTTCTGACCATATGGTCTGGCTCTCCTTCATGGTCTTGAAAGAATTTTGCTACAGGTAAAGCAAGCTAAGTGGGAAACACAACCTCCATCCCATAAACAATTTGAAAAGGTGAGGTTCCTAGGGACTTCTTTGTTGTCACTCGATTGGCCCATAGAGAAAATTTGAGCTTTGAATCCCAGGCCCTCTTATTGTCTTCCAATAATCTTTTAATGAGTTTAATTAGACTTTTATTTTAAGATTCTGTCAGTCCATTTCCTTGAGGATAATAGGGAGTGGAGTGAATTAGTGAAATCTCGAACTGCTCACAGAACTTAACCAGAGGCTCAAACTTGAAAGAAGCAACATTATCAGTGACAATTTTACTGGGACAACCAAATCTGGCTATGATATCCTCTAGGAAGCTGATAATTACCTTGTGTGAAGCACTCCTTGTGGGAGTAGCTTCTATCCACTTGGTGAAATAGTCTGTTGCAGTTAGGATCCATTTATGCTGACCACTTGAAGGAGGATGAATTTCTCCAATGAAGTCCAACCCCCACTGTTGAAAGGGTGTTGAAGCTATTATAGGGTTTAGTTGCAGAGATTTGAGTTGCTTATTTCTTGTGAACCTTTGGCATTTGATGTAATCTCTTACTTCTTTGCAGACATCAGTGAATAAGGTGGGCTAGTAGTACCCAAACCTGAGAATTTTTTGAGCTGTGGTCTTCCAGAAATGATTCCCTCCACAAATGATACTATGGAAATCAAACATAACTTTCTGGGCTTCCTGTGGGTTCAGACACCTCAAAAACACCCCTAGAGGATCTCTCCAGTACAAGACTTGGTCAATAAGGCAATATCTGACTACTTTGAGCTTTAAAGCTCTTGCCTTCATTTTTCCCATTCCATCAGGAGGCTTCAACTCTTGCAGAAAGTACAAAATGTCTCTGTACTAGGTGCATTCTACTAGTGATAAGCCACCCTGAGAGATTTTGTTGGACAACTCAGCTTGTTGATTTTCTAAGCAATCATTAATGAATCTAACCCCCAATCCCTTGCAATTGGATTCATCCAGCAGCTTGGCTATTAACCAACTTGGTGGGCTTTATCTCCAGGTCAAACTCAAGGATCTTGGCAATCCATTTACCTCTTCTCCCATCTATGTCAGGCTGTATAAGGATGTCTTTCACAGATGCTGAAGGAACGTATGCAGTCACTCTTGAATGCAAGAAATAGACTCTAAAATCTTTGAGATCTTTCACCAAGGCAAAGGCCTACGTCTCCATGATCTCATACCTGATTTCTACATCTCTTAATGCCTTACTGAAGAAGGAAATGGGTTGCTCTTTTCCTTCCTCATTTCTCTAAAATAAGACCGATGCTACTGTATCAAAAGAAGCAAAAGAAAAGACTAGGAAATCCTTGGAATAATCAGGACTGATCAGCACAGGTGCCTCAGTCAATGCCCTTTTTATTTGGATAAAAGATTCCTTGGGTTCAGCAGTCCATTTTACTTCATTTCCCTTTCTAAGAATGGTTATGATGTGTTTCACCAACTCAGAAATATTTGAGAAGAACCTCCTTAGAAAGATAATCTTCCCTAAAAAATCCTAGACTTCCTTTCTAGACCTGGGAAGTGACAGGGTCTGAATTGACTCTACCCTGGTTGGATCAATTCTCACTCCCTCTGTTGATACTATATGGCCTAACAATTTCCCCTTCTTCATAGCAAACAAAAAATTCTTGGGATTTAAGGAAAGGACAAACCTCCGACATTTCAAGAAAACTTTCCTCAAGTGACAACAGTGCTCTATATCAAACCTCGAGAAGATTGTGATGTCATCAAAATAGATCACCACAAACTTATCTTTCTCCCCGATGAAGGCTATGTCCATGGCTCGCTGAAATGTTTCTCTTGCATTCATTAATCCAAAAGACATTCTGGCATACATGAATGTGCCCCAAGGAGTGGTGAAGGCTATTTTTTCTCTGTCCTCAGGCATGACTGATATCTGATTATAGCTAGAAGAACCATCAATCATGGATATCCTAGATGCACCATTCACCCTCCACAATATGTGTTCCATGTGGGGAAAGGGATAGTTGTCTTTCTTTGTGCTCCTTTTCAGGTTCCTAAAATCAACACAGAGCCTAATTTCTCCACTTTTCTTCCTCACCAAGACCAATTGGCCACCCACTCAGAATATCTCAAGGGGACAATGATTTGGGAATCTAACAACTTTTTCACTTCTCTCTCCATGACAGGCAACAACATGGGATTTATCTATCTTAGCTTCTACCTAAATGGCTTAGCCTCTTCCTTCAGTGGGATCTTGTGTTCAATGACAGATGCGTCATATGTCTTGAGGTCTTCATAGGTCCATGCAAACACAATATCAAATTCTCTTAATAACTTGGCATATTCGACCTTCTGCTCTTTGGTCAAACTGCTTGAAAACTTGATGAACTTAGTCTCCTCCAGTGTGTTGATTTTGCACTCCATTGTATAAACATCTCCATTTAAAAATCTACCCTTTACTTCCACATCATTCCCATCAAACAGACTTTCTAAAGGGACTAGTCCCTTCGGAATATGATTGCTAGGCAGATGAATATAATGGAAATTAGCAATTTTATTTAAAAATACCTCAGGGTGAGGGTGACTTTCAAGATCAGGATTCTGATCAATGTGCAATGTAGAAAATTCATCAACAAACTAAAGAAATTTTTTGATTTCAAGATCTTCTTCAAATACCTTCCAATGCTTGATATTTTCTGGAACAGATGGCCTATATCTTATCTCCACCTCATATTTGATCTTAGGAGGTAGAGGAATCCTAAACACACTAGCTGAGACAACTAAGGAATCGGCCAAAGTATTTTCCTCTCTTGGAATAAAAGAAATGTTGAAAGCTGAGAAGAAATTATCAATCATGTCCCACACTTCATTTTTGTAACTCCTGAGCCAAGGATGCTTAGCCCGATAATCATTTATGACTTGCTAGATTATCAACTTAGCATCTCCAAACATTGGTACCTCCTCAATTCCCATTTCTTTTGCAGCCCTTAAACACAGAACAAGAGCTTCATATTCTGCCACACTATTGGTAGCTTCAAATTCTAGCTTGTATGATAGGGATATGGTTTCCTGACAAGGTGACACAAAAACCACTCCAGTGCCAGCGCCTTCACTAGAAGAAGCTCTGTCAAAGAACATCTTCCAAACAGAGGTGGTTGGAGGAGGTATCTCATGATTAAATATGGGTTGCTTTCTAATTTGAAAAGGGGCTTCAGGAGTATCAGTGAGCTGCAATAAACTAGACCCCAAATCAGTGTCAAGTGCAAAGATAGGATGATTGGTGGGGTCTGTTCAATCACTAACAGTGTAGGCTTGTTGAGATTCTTTGTACAACCTCCTGTGTTCCCCTCCAAAGAATGGAATGGTGGCATATGTGAGATCCATCTGTAATGTTCCTCCAAGTTTTTTAATCCAATATCTTGACAACAGCATGACGAACTTGGGGGGGAACATCAGCTACTACAATTTCCATGACCACACTCTTCATTGGCAGCTGAAATAAATAGACCACCAAGTCTTTGATGAATCCAAGGTATTGCACTCTCCTTGAATCAAAAGAGTACAAATTTTGATAAGCCTTTGTCACTTCCAGTCCCAATTATTCCATGACTATTTTGGGCATAAGGTTGTGGGAAGCTCTTGAATCCATGAGGCAATTATGAAGCACCTTATCATGTATGTTCAGGGATGTGTAGAAGGGAGGGGATGAATCATCTCTGTCTTCTACCATGGGACCTAGGACGATTGTTGTCTTTTCATCTTGAAGATTTACTGAGTCTGTGGAAGGTTGGGGGGACTCAAATTGTAGCAGTTTGGAGAGAGAGATTTTGAAATATTCATTTTTAACTAGTTCTGAGAGGGGTACGGGAATTCTAATATTTTGAATTTCATGCTCAAAACTAAAGGAGGAAAGAGGCTTAGGAGCTTCCCTTACCTCAGAGACAATTTCTTTGGTTGTTGGCAAAGTATTCTGAGTTTTCTTTTCTTTAGTAGTGATTGTTGCAGGTTTAGCATGCCTTTCCGCTATGAGGGGCTGATCATGGCTATCAAAATTCCCTTCTTTCTTCTTTGAACTGAGATGGTATTTGTTAGGAGTGTTGTTGTCCTTTTCCCCTTTACTCAACTCACTGATTTGAATGTTCATAATGGATTCTTCATATGCAGATTGAGTCAAATGGGGAAAAGGGGAAGTGTCTTCAATACAATGAATTTCAGGGTTGAGCTCATTTATCTCCTCTCCTTCCTCATGAGCAACTAGGTTATTTTGGAGAGGGGTTTGAATCCTCTGATCATCTCTGTCTTTTCTCCTTTGTTCACTTGGAAAATTCTGTGGCACATTGTTACTAGGACTCCTGAAGCGTCAGTTATTAGTATTTTGGGGATTTTTGTACATGGGCTTCCCTTCTAACTCCCACCTTTCCATTCTATCCGAAAGTGATTTTAGCACTTTATGCTAGAAAACCAGGACCGTGAAGAAATAAAATAAAACAAATGCGGAAACAAAACACAGAAGATACACAATATAATATAGACACAGATTTACGTGGTTCGCCCAGTGTGGGATACTTCCACCAGAGAAATTGCCAGGTCCTTTTATTATTATCCAGCATATGAAGGGATACAACCTACAGTAAACCCATTGTAACTTCCTCTTATTTCTCTCATAGTCTCCTATCTCAGAATATAATATTCACCATCAACCATAGCCGCAATACATTTCCCTCATAAAAGAGGGTTGCTTTCTAGGGCAAAAAACCCTAACATAATCTCTACCGTTATATCTGCGACCTTATAATGAACGATCCAGATTCACAATGAAATTAAAATATACATTTACAAGGCAATTTTTCCTTCGGGGGCTTCACCCCCAAACCCCCGCTTGCCCCCAGACCCCCCGGACCCCGCAGAGGGGGTACCCCCCCTCTTCACTCCCCCTCATAGAAAAGTGTACTACTTATGGGGTGTAAATACTCCATGGGGTATAAACATGACTGAAAGCAAGGACCTCTGAATCAGGAAGATAATCAGGCTCCACAACCAACAATCTCCCACTTGGAGACTGATCTCAACAAC